>VZTL01016402.1:0-10464 GCA_013400535.1 Scopus umbretta
TTTTTTTTTTTCTGAGCTTTACTTTAGAATTTTATAGAATCATAGAATCATAGAATTATTAAGGTTGGAGCAGACCTCTGAGATCATCTAGTCCAACCGTCAACCCAAAACACCATGTCAACTAAACCATGTCGTGGAGTGTCACATCCACACGTATTTTGAACACAGCCAGGGAGGGGGACTCCACCACCTCCCTGGGCAGCCTGTGCCAATGCTTCACCGCTCTTTCAGGAAAGACATTTTTCCTAATATCCAATCTAAACCTCCCCTGGCACAACTTGAGGCCATTACCCCTCGTCCTATCGCTGGTTCCTTGGGCGAAGAGACCAACACCCCCCTCACTGCACCCTCCTGTCAAGGGGTTGTTGCGAGCGGTAAGGTCTCCCCTCAGCCTCCTCTTCTCCAGACTAAACAACCCCATCTTCCTTTTCTTGTAAAAAAATATCTTTATCTTCCTTTTCTTGTAAAAATTAAGACTTATTTTTTTCATATTTGATAGTTTCATCCACTTCATGATTGTAAGACATCAGGAAATGAAAGAGAGAGATATTGTCATTGTGCTGGTAAACTGCGTAATCACATTCTCATGCACACAAAGAAAAAATAAACAAATATGATGAAAATAAAGCACAATTTACATATTAATTTGTTACTGATAGCTTTTATTTGCAATGTTTTCCTTTTATAGTTAGTACTATGTAGGTTTTTTGGTTTTGGTTTCGTTTGGTTTGGGGGGTTTTTTGTAAAATGTTTAAATTGTCCTTCAATTAAAAAACTTTGAAAAAAACTATCTTCATACTTTCCACAGTTTGAAAATACATTAACCTTTTAACTTTACATGGCCAGTGAACCCATTTCATAATGATATTGGCATAAGGAAATTTTGTACATTACATTTCTTAAGCATAAGATTTGTTTTGTGTTTCTGCTGAAGTTAAGGATAATAACTTGTTCCTACAGAGCAAGCACTGAGGTTTTTGTCTCTGGTAGGAAATAATTGCAGGAATCACCCAACTGTTAATATATTGTTACTTAATATCATTCTTGTATTGATTAGCCCTTAATACTGTTGTCATGTGCATAACAATAGTCCAAGTATTGAACGTTTATGCATAATTGCTTGTTTCCTTTGCCTTTCCGTTTTATCTTCCTTAATGTTAACTTCTCCTGTTTTTATTTTTTCCTGCTATTTCTACAAAGTCTTCCCAACATTATCACATTCTAAAAGCTTTTCTGGAATCAAAGTTATTGTTAAATGCTATGAGAGTGGAGTTGCTTGAAAAGAATTTTGTACATAAATCCCAAAGAATGAAATGTTAGAATGCATTTAAAGTTTAATGTCCGATGTTTTGAAAACAAAGCAAGAAATGAAAGTGGATTTGTAGCAGTTTTCTACTTTGCATACCTTGACATTGTTTGTTGGTTCAATCCGGCTGTTTTAAAGAAGTCTAGGTGGATTCAAAATCATAGCTATTTATAATTCAGTCTGACTCACAGTGCATTTTTCAATTTGCCAGCTGGCAGTTGATTTCTGCAATCCAACTAAGAAATTCTCTGTTGATGGAAGTATAATTGTGCCCACACATTTTTCCAAATTAAAGCTATTAATGAAAAATAGACAGTGATGCAACAGAGCACCTAAGCATGTTGCAGTTGTTGAAATCACAATAAAGATACAGTAAAGCATACATTTCTACTAACATATATTCATTTTTCAGTGCAAAGAAGGACTTGCTTTCTGAAATATATTCTTTATCCCTATGTAATACTGAAGCTTCTCTGTTGCTCAGTCAGCACGGTGTGTAAGTCCGTGGCTAGCTCGTTCTCCTGGGCCCCAGCTGGTTTGCTCCAAAGGGGAACTCGGGTCTGGACAGACATGCACGCTGTGTTGACAATTTGTAAACCAACACCCACGAGCAAAAGGGATGGCGAGCTGTCCTGGTTTCAGTTGTTTACACTTTTCAGCTTCTCATGCTCTGCCAGGTGCACAAGAAGCTGGGAGGGAATGCAGGCAGGACAGCTGATCCCAATTAGCCNGCCGTGGGCCCTGCTGACACAGGCGTGACCTGCAGGCTGACGTCCTGGGCCCATCCCTGTCCCCACGGCCCTGCCCGGCTATCCCAGGGCTGTCCCTGAGCCCGGTTCCCCTTCCCAGGCCCTGTGGGGCTCCCCCTCCTTCGGGGGGACGGGACACTGGCGGGATGGGTGCAGGTGTACGGGTAGATGAAACAAGTGCCATGTGTTATTACACAAAAAGGGCTTTTTTTAGTTTCTTTAAAAAAAAAACAACAACCAAAAAACAACAAAAAACCCCTCTTTTTTAAACATTTTTATCTCATGATACCTGTTTATTCAATGATTTGGGGTTTTTTGGAGTGTTACATTCTGTCTGGCTTCAAGCAAAATCTGACAAAGGCAGCCAGTATTAGAGATCTACATTTCTTCTTTCTGCGTTATGGCTCTAATGCCAGTGTCTCAAGGAACAGGATTAATTGTGCAGGCAATTAGCTGATTAAAGAGGTGCAATTTCTTGGACTGTCCATGTACCTTATTTTGCTCAGAATGACTGGTTTAGGGTCTTCCGATGCTACAAGATTTAGGAACTGGCCATGGAAATAATTTGGACTGTACAAAACTTGTTTACTGTTGTGTAAGCACAGCTGGTGCCCAGTCTGTACGTTTGGTACGCCACTGCCATACCATTTAGGATAAGAAACGTGGAGTTGTAGAAAGGGGAGTCTTTCCAGGCATGTTTTGCCTGGTGTAGTTTATATTCTAGCAGTATAACAGAGAAGTTGAAAGTGCTTCTCATGTTAGGTCAAATGCAACTGCTCCTCACACTAACCTTTTGAATTAAGGCACTGCAACTACTGAAGAAGTTGTTATATCAAGAAAAATGATTGGGTATGAATGTTAATTAAATAAATATGAATTCATTTAATGAAAGTCTGGTAAAATCATTGAAACCTTGTTTTAATATAGCCAATACTGCTGCTGGAATGAAAACAAAATTAAATGAGTTACAGAACATAACAGCTTGGCAGGAAATAATAAAATGGGACAGAACTAGAAATGCTCTTCATAAAAGTTCTCTTCAAAACATTGGCTGTTATTACAAAATCTAGATCATGGACATAAGATCTGTCATTTCAAACCAAACATACTTTTAGTCAAATATTCTTTTTATAAGAATGGTAGAGAATTAAAAAAGAAGCTAAAACACAACAGCTTTTTAAAAAAATTTCAGAGCTATTCAAACCATACATTTTTCTTGCATCAAAATATGATCACATTGTATCTTTATTGATTCAGACAATTTTCTTTTTTACTGTCACCAGGGGACAAGTGTAGATGCTATTTCACTCATACATTCCTAATCCATATTTAAACACTATTCTTTCTGCCCTAGTCAGATCATGTGGCAGTGAGACAAGTAACAATTGTGACTGGAATTGAATTAGGAAAAAGTACATTAAGTTAAATTTTATTAAAGCCTATTCTAACAGAAGAGGGGCAAAATCATCCAAGCAATAAATATGGTTATATTTTAATGGGGATATTGTAGCAGTGTAGTATGTAGCTTCCAGTTAACACCGTATTCCAACAATTTATTATTATTATATTATCCACTTATAGACTGAAAGTGTCAGGTACAGCATCTCTCATTCTGAGCCTCTGTCATTTTTAATTTATGCCGATTGATTTATTTTCTGTCATTGAAAAATATTGCACATTCGAATTGGTTGTAATTAAGATGCATGCATTCTTAATGTAGCTGCTTAACTACAACTGTTTCAAAAATCAATATGACCTCTTAAATAAAGAATATGGGCTATTTGTTATTTGCTTAGAAATGTATATATACTGCAAGTGTGCATGTGCTCAGCTAAGATAGGCCTCTAAAAATATTAGGTATGCAGCTATAATTTCATCAGAACTCTTTCTCTTGTAGATGATTGTTCTTGCATCTATTGAGAATGTTGCTTTGCCATTGCAAAACTGTATTTGCATTTTGAGCTAACACTTACCTGAATACAGCAGTAACAGGAATGGGATATCATTGTAGAGGACCATGTGTTGAGTAGGAAGTAATTTCTTTCTTCAGTAAAATGATCTTACCTATAATTATCATTGCTGAATGTCTTTCAAATAGATATGGTATTGTTCATAGGCAAGCCCTCTGAGACTGCAAAGACAAAAATGGACCTAGCTGTAAGCAATTTTCCACATTTCATTTTTGAAGTTAGAGTCACTTGCAGAAATATTCAGGGAAATGTTCAGTAACAGTGAGTTAAGTGAGTATAACAATATACTTAAACCAAATTAAGTCTTTATATCATGGCAGTCTTTCTTTACTGAGTAACTTAGTGACCTTTTTATGGTCTTTATTAAAGGTAATAAATGAACTATCTAATATAGTAAGCCTACAAGTCTTTGTTTTCCCTAAACCATGAGAGCTGGAAAGTAACATTTTCTTAAGGAAAAAGAACATTAGATCATTAAGATGATCTAGTCAAATTTAGAAGTATGATTTTTTTAACCTATTTTAATTGGAAATAAAACAATTTTTCCCCATTTAGAAATAAAAATAAATAAGGTGTATTATTAAATATGTACCAGGAATTACTAAACTGAGAGGATATTATTTACTTTGAAAAGAATGTTTGCTTAAAATTGGATCTGAATAGTTAGGTCACTTACTCAAAGGTGAAATGGTCAAAGCAGAGAAAAAAAATGCAGTTTGTACTCTAAGAGAACAGTATCCCAATACACATCAGAATATGACAGGTGGATTTAGAGTGTTTTTAACAAAGAAAAGGGAGGAAATACTTCACTTCTCATTTTCATGGTCTTTAGTTTCCTCCAACAATTTATGCTGCTTGCCTATACAACACTGCAGAATAATCACTGTTGCCACCATAAAAAAGATTTGTTTCTTTTTCTTTCTGGATAAAGTAAAATGTCACGATTGCTAAGATTTGTTAAAAATTGTTCAAAATTTAATCCATGAAGCTTATCGTGGTATATAATTCTGGACTAGAAAAGACAAAGAGGTAGTCATTCCTGCTCAAATGTATGTGCATCAGCAGTGAAGTTCGAAAAGTTGTATTCATCAATCAGTCAGCAAGAATACTCCCATTGTAAAAAAATTGTTTAAGCATGATCATATGAACAAACTTTGGAAACTGATGATTTTTGCTTCCCTACTAAGTTAGGAATATTGCAGGCTCTCCCCTAACCCCTTCAGCAAAACATTGTAGAGAATTGAAATATAAAGTTATTATTTTTAGTAAGAGTTTTCTTCTTTGCAGAAGGATTGCACTGTCTTGCATTAAAGAAACAAGTTCAGCTGGCCGGTTCACCTAACTATTTAGTTTAATTTGTATGTTTGTGTACAGAGATGCATTTGTTTTTTCATTTAACTAGATTTTAATACATACATAATAAAAGGTATTGATTACAATGAGAGAGAAAATTGCTTTGCAAATAAAGGATTCTTGATTCTCTTATCCCAAGAGATATACGCCCATCTGTTACTACACACAAAAAAGGAAACAATTACAGAGTTAATGCTCTGAAAAACTTGTTAATTTGTCGTACCATTAAAAGTGGTTGTAAAAAAAAAAAAGAAAGAATTGTCTGCAAATGATAATGTGGTACTGATGATAAGCAATGACAAATGATAAAGGCTTTGTGTAATTTACATTATAAGTATATAGATTAGCAAAATATGTCCTTAAATTCGTACATATAACGAATATTTTCACATGTGGTAAATATGCTTCCTATTACAACCATGCAATGAACACATCTATCTAGGTTGTTGAGATAATGTGTTATAAGAGTTTCCTGTAGTGAAAAACTCTGAGGTTACTTTAAGCTGTTAATCTTGCATTTGCTGAATCACGATTTCATGTAATTTCAGTGCGGTGTCAGAATTTTCCTGGCTTTTTTACATGCATTTCAGTTAGCCCTTGTGTCATGGTGCTGCTTGTTTGTGCTGATGCAGAAACGAAGCAAACCTTCTAGCTGGTGTCTTTGATGCATTGTACTTTGATATTCATTCTCTTTGGTTGTTTAGAGCTAGCATGTATGATACAATTTCTCCATAGATCGTGGTTTTCCCACCTAAGCAGGAGCAACTCTTCCTCTGGGAGCTGTAGAGAATTAAAATGCTACATGTTAGGTTGAGTCTTTCCTGGAAGTTTTACCTGTCTTGTCTTACAGTGCCTGTTGAGTTCCACACTGGTCAAAATTAAAACTAAAGACCAGCTTATAGTAATTACAGATATGTCAGGAACACTACTTCAGGTAAAATTAAAATGTCTAAGTTCTTTCAAGCTGTAGGATGTTATTATGTGTTCACGTCTATCCATTCCCTTGAGAGAAATAATGCTGGAATAGCCATGATTGGCTCACCTAATAAGTGGGACCAAATGAATTTAAGATTGCTCAGCCTGCAGGCAACAATGCACCCTAATGCTGTTTACAATCAACATTTCTCCACAAGGATCCAGGGACTGTAGGGGTAAAGAGAGAGTATGTAGCTAAAGCTAGGAGCCTAAGTGATTCTTCTGAATGTACTAGAGCTGTTGATATGCCTAAAACTTAAATGAGCGTTTGAATGCGCGCCGTAGTAGGAGCCGTTCTCCTGCGTGGCTGCAGCACTCTGCCATAGCACGGAATTTGGATGGTCGTTTGTGTGGCCATTTCTGTGGAGTCCTGACCAGGGGGGACTCTCATCCTTTCTAAAGTTGTGTTGCTGGTAGTTCCGAGAGACAGTTAGAAAACCTCTTCAGAGATAAATTGTAACTCAGATGGTAAACACTCAGTATTAATTTTTATTTTTGCTTCCCTTTTAGTAAGTTATGTAAATGATGAAGAGCTTAGCTGTCCTGAATTGTCGGCTTTCGGTATGCTGAATGGAGTTACAGTTTGCCCTCATTTTAAATTAAGTTATTAATGCATTTATGACATTGAGAACGGGTTACTTCACTAAATGCATCATTATGATTCAGTGTAACATTCTTCTGTTTTGTGAGTGATACAAAGGAAAAAAAAAAATGACAGAAAGGTTATAAATAGGCACGATTACTGGCAGCCTTTTTTACAAATGAACAAGTTACAGTTTTGGAAGAGTAGAATTTCTGCCAGAAAAACAGATTTTGATAACTGAGCCTGTCAGGAACACCCTGAAGGTCAGCATATCTGTGGATGAGACCTACTGTAGAGCAAACAATTTACTGGATGATTCAGCAACATTTCTCAAGGAGTACATCATTCATCATTGTTATAACAACTGAGAGGCAAAAATGTGATTAATTTCTTTCTACTATTTTGAAGGTTTGAGAAGCATACATCAATTTCTTTGTTCATCAGATTACTCATTTCTGAAATAGATCTAAAGCCAAAAAACCCTGAGCATTTAATAGGAGTGTAATTTTGAAATTGCCTGCCAATTTGCTGTGCATTTTTTGTTTATTGTTTCACAATGCAGTGCGCATGCTCTATATCTCTGACATTCCTGATGTGGCTATTGATTATACAGAAATGGAATAGATTGTATTATATAAACTCGGTAAATCCAGTGGGTATCTGTGAGCAAGTGTAGAGTCCGCAAAGCACACAGCTAAATTTGCCCCATCCTACTGTCAACCAATTTTTCACAGTGACATACATACATAAATGTGGTGGTGGTAGGTGTGGGGAAGACAGGCTGTGCTAGGGCTGGGAGAAGCACATTATGAAGGAATGTTAGTGATAAACCCAAATGCTATTATGAATAAAATAACCATTTCAATGCTATCTGCTTTTTTGGGGGCAAGTTGACATACCTATGTCTTCTGATTCTCTCATGGTTGTATGGCAGTACTTTGCTTTTCAAAAGGAATGCTCCCTTTATTATCAAAGTTGAGTTTTTTCTCTACATTTTTGTCCCTTTCCCACACCCATCAGGCAGGGTGGTTTGCCACAGGAGTAGTATGAATAAATGCACACCTGGAGCACACATTAGACTCTTGGTTTTTACTCTTTTTTTCCCCCCACTTCTTTTAATGTTTGGGCTCTGTGCATCTGTTGCTATTGTTTTACTGATACCCAAATACTGTGTTCTCTGCAGTCAGCTGTTGTACGTTGTGGCAATGTGGTTGTACGTATGTGGTTAAGAGAGCAAAAGATAACTTGTCTCTTAAGGGTTTTCCTGAATAAAAGAAGTTTGCATACAATGGATTTTATATTCTGTTTTGCTGTAGTGCAATGGATTGGATGTTCACAAGCTGCAGCTGTATCCAGGGCACAAGGGATGAGGAGCTGCATGGGTGATGGCAAGGTGACAGCATAGGTCCAGGTTGCTCTCTACACTCCTCGACGCACAATCGGCCCCCAGGGTGAAGAATAGAAAGAAACACGATCGAAAGATCCACAGAGAAACACTTGTGAGATTAGCAGCAACAGAGATGACCATCAGAATTTATCAACTGGAAAGCAAGTCTAGAAGGATGAAGTGGGTAAAAGTGAGATTCGATTGCAAGACCCTTTCATGCTGCCATGACCAGTAGAAATGAGCTTCTTTATTTGTAAAGTCCATTGTTCTATTCTGAATTTGACTTAAACTCTGCTTTAGAATTCAGAAGCCTGTTTTCTTTTGATTTTGGTGATAAAATCATAGAATATGTCCAGACAGTATCCACAAAGTTGTTACAGTATTCTTTGTTAGTTGTGTATTCACTGCTTCAATAAGATCAGTTTCTAGAAGATTACTGAAGTTTTTACTCCTCTCTTTACATGCACTGTGTAACTTTGTAGTCGTCTTCAGATTCTGGGCATGGGAAGGTATTTATTTGATTTCTAAGAATTTGTTGCATTTTTTATTAGTACCCCATTAAGTATTTTTCATTATTTTTACATAAAACCCCCAAGTTTAAACATCAGTTTTTCAGTTTGTAATGAAAAGATAATTCTAAAATCTAGGAACTTGATCAAAAAGTAATTTTGTAATTGGGCTGCAGGGGAGATTAAAACTGAGATTTGCATTAGAGCTGACAATTTGGCAATCAGATTTGATATAACAGAAAACATGACCTGAATCCATCACAGAGAATTAAGAAACTATAAATGATTCACTTATGTCCTTCATGTTTCTAAACTAATGGCTAAACAAGATTCGTATTATTAACATGCATGTCCTTATGACTCTGCGTATGTTAGAAGCAGAAATGACATGTACCTACCACATGTACTATTTGTTTAATAAAAGTCTTCCAAAAGAGAAATAAAAATTAAATTATTTCCAAATTAAGTAGAGCAAATGTAATCTTGATTTTGAAACATTTGTTTTGGTTATATGGCTTATTTCGATACTTTCCTGTAGGACCTGCATGATCAGAAGTACTTTTGAATAGGCATAATTTCAGTCCTTGTTTTTTTAATCATGGTCCACTGATTTTCTCAATTTTCTGACTTCAATAAAAAAAATCTATGTGCTAATTCAACATAATTTCTGGTCGTGAGAGACTAGACAAGTATCTTCAAGCTATTTAATTTTGAAAAAACCTAGGGCCTGAGCCATCCTCTTATCCTTATGCACTGAGCAGTTCCCAAAAAAACAAAAAAGCAGAACCTAAAATGCACACAGTTAAGCATGTGCATAAATCTGAATCACTTCTATTTGACTACTTGTTTCTTAAATCAAAATGAAAATAATAAGGGAGAAAATTGTGTCTAAATAAAAAACAGCATTCATTTAGTACAGAACGTATTCCAGAGTGCTGTTCAGTGTTTCACATCTAGCCTAATATCTTTTTGCAAAGCAGTTATGAAAATGTATAAACTGTTGTAAGTACCACAGGATTGTGGGACAGCTGTTTAAGAACTTAAAATCTATTAAAAATTCAAATCTTTCCCATGTGAAAAATAAACCAGATGACAATTACATAAATACATCAACATAGGCAATAAGCAATGACTCTTTGCCTCATTATTTACCTTTCATGTTGTACAAAATCTGTTACAGTTCATATAGTTCAGTTTAATTTCATTAAAATTAAGTATAAAACTTTGTATTACCATATCTATCCTATTCAATATTTTACCCTAAAGGTTTACAAATCTCTCTGACGAGTGGTTGGTGTCTGCTACTTCAGGCATTGTGTTTTTTAAGAGAGAAAAAAAAACAACCGCAACTGTTTGTTTCAGCCTTTTTGTAATTAATATGAACATGTGGTGAATGCATAGTAAAAAATACCACATTTGGTAGTATTTTTTCATTACAGTTTAAATGAGTGGATTGGCACTGAACTATTTTTCATTCGTGTAAAAATTCACATTGGGAAAATGGGTATCAGTATTTTATGCCTATAATTTTTAGGACTCTGACTACAGCACAAGTTTCTGATTTTCTATTAATTTCATAGTGCACTTGCAAAGATTAAAGAAATCAAAAGAAAGAATGCATAATATAAATAT
>VZTL01016423.1:0-14247 GCA_013400535.1 Scopus umbretta
TCCAGGATGTAGTAGGTATATAAATATATCATCTTCCATACAGGACACTGGTTGTGACAACTGCAGTTACTGTCACTCTCATCAGCAATAAAGACTGGAGAAAAAGATTTCCATCTTCAGTAATGTGAGAGAAATTCCTACAGTTCTGGTTTAGTTCTTCATTAACTCATTTGCATTCATGATTTGGCTTCAGATTTTAGATTTAGATGTAACACCTGAAATACTTCTTAGAAAGTGTTATTTTTATGACTTGCATTAAAGATGGTTTCATGCTTTCAGGTGTCAAAAATTAAATTGTTAGAACCGCATTTCCGCTGTTAGTTCAACATGCACTTAACTCATGAAACAGAATGGATTTTGTGGTTTGGATAATAAAATTATTGGAGATTAAGGGCAAAGTCAGAAGTAAATATTGAGTGACGATATTCTTTGCAGACCTGTGTCCTCATAGCAACTTCCACATTTTGATTGCAATGGCAGTCTTTGATGTTAAACATATGCTAGCTGCACCTAGCTTTTAAAAATCCCGATGTTATCTAATAGTTAAGAGATCATCATTACACTGAAGAATCCTCCTCCTTGCTTGGAGTGGGTGATTCTGTGGCTTCTTTGCAATTATGAATTCCTTTCACAGAAACATGGGAGGCTGAGGATGACTTATGACTCATGATAAATGACACGAAATCTCTTTGTTCCCTTACAAAAGAAAAAATAACACTTTTGTTATTAAAACCCATGTTATTGTTGGTTCTGTAACCTGTTTAAAAGCAGTGTTGGTGTCTCTGTTGACCAAAGTGGATACTCAAACCAGACTGATGGGCGGACAAGACAAAGGAAGATGAATTCAAGTTCAGCCAATTTAAAAAAAAGTCACTGGAGATTGTTTTTGTCTTTATAAAACCGTTTACCTGAAACCAGATACTCAGCAGAGTTCTTATCTTGCGCTTCCCGCATTAGCATGATGTTCTGGGGATAATTCTGATATGGTGTAAAAGGCTACAAGCCTTTTATAAAGGTTTGACTGTCGCTGGAACAAACAAAATGCAGCGTTCGGCAATGGCAGGAGGCAGCCTGGTGAACCAGGATTATGTACGCAGCAGGTAGCAGAATTATATCCAGAGGATAACTGTTAAGCATTCCTCATTCGGGGCAATGGGGAAAGGAATAGGAGCAAAGGGATTTAAATGGAAGGAGAGGGCTGAAGGGGGAGTTGATCTAACCAAGGGAGGGACAGAAGGAAGTAGAGACACGAGCAAGAGGAAGAAGGTGAGCAGTGCAGGACCTCACAGTAGCGAGACAGTGATACCACAGCAAATGGCTCTGTAACCAGTAAAAAACTTTCCACAGTGTATTTAGGGACTGAATTTATTCTTCTGGAGATGCAATGTTCTCCAATTCTCTGTCGAGCAAGTTCTGAAGCATCCTGGCAAAGTTGGATCCACCATTCAAAGTAATTGTACTATATACCCACCAGCTGCTCCTAGCGAGCCCTGCTGTAGATTTAGAGATCAGCACAGTCTTCCTGGCACCGACGAGGTGATTTCACAAAGCCCGAAGGAACGGAATTCTACTTGAGATGTTAGCATCTCTTGTGCAGTTGATTTTAACTGGCCAGCCACTTCAAAAATTACTGTGAGAGGACAGATGGGTGGACAGAGAAGGTAGCTGCATGAAGTCTCTATGGTACATCAAGGTTAAAAGTGTAGGTCATGGAAAAAAAAATTTCAAAAATAGTAGACAAAGTTAATGATCCAGGTTAGAATATGTGAGAATTAAGATTATGTTTAAATCATTTGATAGTTTTTCTTTGTGTGCTCCAGAAGACCCCAGCTTTAATCTGAAGTTACTTTTTTAAAATCAGTCTGACCATTGCTAAAGTATTTCTTCAGCGCTATCAAAGTATGCAGTGAGAATAGGAAGGGATTTTTTTAAATTTTTCCTGTTCTTGGGATTGTCTATTCTGTTACTGTCATGTTGCTTGAGGGATTTTTTTTTTTTCAAAAAATAATTAATTTTGTTTGATATTGTCTATATGAAGGAATGAGAAAAATTTGAGCTATTATCCCCATTTAGAACGTAAGTAACTGAGACCAAGAGTTAAAGCCAAGATTGCCAGCCAGCCAGAATAGACTGTCTAAACTGAGCGTGGGCAGTCAGGTCCCGTACTGGTGACATTATTTTCTCCGTTTACGGCCTGATCGGAATGGTTTTTCAGCAGTCGGCACTGTGCAGATGCCAACATAATGTCTTCATTATCCTTTCTGATTCTTAAGAAATTTAAAACTTTATTCTTAGGTGTACCTTCTGAACAGACATCCAGACTTTCTACATTAGAAATAATTATCCCTCGAAGTCTGACAGACAGAGAGAAACATCACCCATTTTTTCATGAGGTTTGTTATTCTATCTGATTTTTTGTCTTCCAATGTTGCCAGTTTTCACAATATTGGCCTGTATTATACACAGACACACAATGTATAGTATATAGAGATTATTTTTGCAAAGAAATGTGCACAATCTCTTCAGGTTCTTAAGTGTTTTCAACAAGGTTAGTGTAAATTTGTTCCCACAGTGGTCTGTGACTGCTCTTCAGTTAATGCCTTTCAAACTTCTGCTCTCTGTTAACAGAGTGGGGAGGAACAGGAAGAACATTTCCATTTCCTCTGAGTCAGATTAGATGTTGCACTTGACCTTGAACTAATGTCCNTAGTTGGACTCCTCTTGCCAAAGAAAACAGGGAACTGACACAACCAAGTAGAAAAACACCTAATTAAGTGGTATCTTTTGTTCTGTTTTCAGGTGCACTCTGACAATCTTTCTTACTCAATTAAAACCAGAAATGGAACATACCTCCTAAAATTGAAGAAGAATAAGTATGTGTTAGAGCGTTCTAAGAAATCGTTCCATCTTGGGATTTAGTTGCATATAGTATGCAGAGTATAAAAATACAGACGAGTATTTTTATAGTGAAAAAATTCAGAGGAAACCGTTTAAATGCCAGATTGTAGTAATTACAAAATGACTGTTAAGTAGTGTCTCTGTTACGGTACTAGCTTGCAAATAGAAGGGAATAATATTTCTTCTAGTTAAATTGTGCAGAAATTTATTTTGATTTTTTTTTTGTTAGCATGACAGAACAGTAGCTTTCAGAAAAACTTCATGGAGAATTAGAATTAATTTCAAAATTAGTTCTTTATTAGGGGGGAGGGGAGCGTTATTAGCAGTGTTGTGCTTGAAGAAATTTGTCTGTTACTGTTGTTCCTCATTCCTAAGCCTGTAGTAGTCCAGGCCCTGATAAAACATAGTCTGTTCAGATCCTTACTGTATGGCTATTTTAGTTAAAATATTTCAAAACAACTTATTTTCCAAATAATGCGGCTCATTTTTGAAGTATTTTGTTTCATGTCTGTGGATTTTAATAATAATTTGGCATGAGTGTGCTGCTAACAGAATGTAGTACTTACTAGGATTCCTGACTTATTTCTTGCTTTTTAGACTGTTAAAAGAGCAGTAGTTTATTTTTGTTTCCAGAAAGCTTGTTAGCGAAGACTTTGTGCTATACACATATGGGGAAAATGGGAAACTGGAGGCAACACAATCAAAAACCAAGGTATTGTGGATAATAAAATTCCCCTTCTGTGTAAGAGTTTCCTCAAACCAGGGAAGCCAAGCTTTATGAATTGAAGCCATACTAACAATTTGATAGAACGGTTTGCAGATGACAACAAGGATGTGTATGCATCTAAATATATTTTCAAAGCAAAAGTGAATGCACAACCATTAATTCTGAGTGTCTTCATAGCTCTGTAACAGGACAGTGAAAATTGGTTACATTTAAAAATGTATTTGCTGAGAAAGAGGCTTTTGTGATTTTTCACATTTGTAGCATTTCTGTTTAACAGATACCACTGACACAAAACATAAGATTCTATGTCTCATGAGGGAGTGGGCTGTTTATGGTGATACAGCATCACTGTTTTCCAAGGTGTGAAAGGAGATGCCAGGACATCATGCTAAGACTGAATTTGAGCTACCTGATTAGGTTGCCTTTGCATAGTATGCGATTAAAGGTACAATGGCAGCATCAAAGCTCTATAGTTTTGAGGTCCTGAATCAAGCAAGCCTTACAAATGCTTTTGTACTTAATTTCAACTTCCAGCTGTGTGTGAGCTCAGTGAGACTTAATTGGGTGCTTTGTGCATGGGAGAGAGATCAGCCTTTGAGAGGAGTCTCTTTAAGAACAAGACGAGCAATGTAGATGAAAAGATTTTGCTAAAAGATTGGTGATGGGTTAAACTAATAAGCTGGTTGTTTTCTAGAACCAAGGGAGCAAATGCTCTTGTAGATACTCATGTCCGGTAACATTTTACTCCAAGAAGGCTGGGATTGCTTTTAGAATAGGGAACTCTGTAAATTTGTAACAGCCAGCCTTAATGTCATGCAAAGAAAAAGGTTAGCTAGAAAGTAAGTTTGCATTTGAAGGCAACAACCTTATTTTGTCATTAATTATGTGCCTTTGTTGCATTTCAGACACACTGTTATTATCATGGCACTGTTGAAGGAATTGCTGACTCGATGCTTGCTCTTAGCACGTGCGATGGCCTTAGGTATAGTATAACCTTTTGCTTTTTACTTCAGGATAATTCCCTGTGCAGTACCAAAGTAAAAAGGTAAAAAAAAAAAGTTGCTATTCGTCATACAGCTGGAGAGAAAACACCATCCTCTCTTGCAATTTTTTTTTGTATTTCGCCTTTTGATGAAGCTGAAACTCTTTAGAGGTTTTATATCTTCCCTCAACTGCCGCTTTTTTCCCCATTTCCAAAGTTCCTCCACAGAAAAAGATAACATGAGAGAGAGCATAATCCAAATATAGGCAGAACACAGGCACGAACTGAGGCCTGTATTACTTGACGCAAATGTCTTGGCCAGAAGAAATGCTGATAAAGCTTTTGCTAAACTTAACACGCTCCTGCAAACAATTCTGTCTTATGAATGGGCATGTTTCAAAAGAAGAACCATTTCTGTGGAAAAAGTTTTGACCACATTTGAAACAATTTTCTGTGTTTCAAATACAAGAAAATTACATTTGCTTGAGAAACATAAAGGGGCCAGATTAATGTGTAAAAGATGGTGGTCTTCTCCCCGCAGAATCAGTCCATGTGAGTTGGCAAAATGAGATGGCATGCACAGCAAAATTCTGCAGATATTCAGAACGTGCCTAGAGTGTGTCCATGCTCCCCTGTCTTCACTGAGCTTGGCTCTGTAACTGGACTTTGGACATACTTGTCGGTTGTAGTAGCCTTGTTCAGTTCGATGTTTTTTTCACAAGCAGGAACAGGCAGATGGGATAAAGTTCCCCCACGTATCTTTCACGTGTAGTATCACAGTGAGATGCCACTCACAATGAATAATGACATTTCCTGGCATTCCTTTAAATGAAGCATAGAACGGTCAACGTACCGGTATTTGGATAACGCTGGATCTCACTAAGCAGAACAGGTATTTCATTTTGGCTGTTCTGCAAACTTATGCAGACTCAAATCCTCTGGTTACCTTGTACTCACATTTTTGAGGACCTTCTTTCACAAGGTATTAGCTAGAGAATTCTTGTTCTAAATATAGTTTTGAGATTCTGGAGAACAAGATAATAGCTTCTGAAAGATTCTGGTACAGCAAATGGGCATGTACCCGGTGTTTCTGAGCCATGGACAAACGCAAAATCTTTATACTTAGCTGCACTCAGCAGTGCAATACTGCTGTTGCCCTCATAAACACCCTGGTGATTGCTTTTAGCCTCTCTTTCTGTCTTGGAAGATACCTTTTTCTAAAATGCTAGATTACTTTAGCTCCATGGGGCTCAGAGTGAGACTAGAGATAAGGACTAAAAGAGACCCTTTGCATCAACTCTGTACCCACAATCCAGACTAATTTACTAACAATTTGGCTTTCCCGCTAACTGATTCAAGGACCCCACACTGGTGTACGATCGAGTATTTTAAATAAGTTCTGTTTTGTCTTTTGACATCCTGTGGGGCATTTAAACTTGCCCCCTATATTAAGATAATTTAAGATAATAATTTATTTCAACATAGTGGTATGAACAGTTCTAGTTTTTAAGTATCCAGCTGTCATTCACTCACTAGTCATAACCACAAGGGAAAAATTATGGAATAATTTTTCATTCTTTTATGATTATTAGAGGAATTCTTTACATTGGAGGCAAATGGTATGGAATGGAGCCACTCAACACATCCAGCACATTCGAACACGTGTTTTACCAGTTAGACGATATGCAGGATATCCCCTTCCAATGTGCTGTGCTGAATGGCAGCCTTCAACACAAGAGGATGTTTGTGAAGCAGTCTGTGAAATACGCATTTTTATCAAACAGTACCTCTAGCAGGGAAAAGCTTTTGAGGGTAAATACCTTTCTGTTTATCTCTTGAGTCCAAGCCTTCTCCTCAGTCTGTTCCAGCAGTCAAGGGTTTCCAGAGCTCTTGCTTTGGCATGGTGTCATGGCAGGTGGGTTTGGCCAGGCAGGCCACTTCCTTGTTGCCTTCATTTTCCCCCAAACTGGTGGGAGTAGTGCTAAGGAAATCCTGAAACAGAAGAACATGACCATGGGAATTTAACAGAGCTCGAAGCAATCCTTTAGCAGGAGAGCAGAGCTCTGCCCAAGGCAGTTGTGGGTATGATGTGAAAAGCATGAAGCTGCCATTCAGCTCATGCATCCCAGTGTCTGAGCAGCAGTGAATTACTTACAGATATTTATGTGGAAATCTAAGGCAAATTGATATGCCACATTAAAACATGTATAATTGCCTTATAAATCCATGAAATTAAAATCATGAGAAAGATAAGTAAAAAACCCTTGAACTCATTAGTCATTTATGTTATCGTGCTTTCTAATTTGCAGAAGAAGCGAGCTGTCCTGCCACAGAAGAGCTATGTGGAATTATTTGTGGTTGTGGATAACAACAGGGTAATGATTTCATCCACTGCTACACACATTTTATTAAACCATTAAATTTTTTCTCTGATATACTCATATGATGTTTTACAGTTTTTGCTGAAGAAATCGGATCCTGCTGTGGTGCAAAAGGAAACAGTTGAGCTGATTAATTACGTTGATGGGGTAGGTCAGATAAGTTGCTGAGATTCAGTAGTTTCTACTTTATCATAATTTTCAAAAGAACAGCTCATGCTGTAAATCTGAACAATTACGTTCTGAAACTGTATCTGGAATTATACAGCAATTCGTAACACATTTAAGGCCCCTCATGAATCTATGCACAAGTCTTATAGAGGTGTAGACAGAGGGAGAGATGCAAGATGTCTTTAAACCACTTCTCTGTGCTCCCAGACTTCGGCTGCTCCAGCAGGTTTTACATTTCCAGAAGAGTATTTCTCATGTATGTAGGGGTTTTTTTGTTAAGCAAACTGTCAGCGCTGTCAACAATTCCATAAGCTCTCTGATCATCTGTTCCCAATTTCTTGTCAAGACAATTAGCTAAGGAAATGAATGAATGTGGTCTTTCCAACTTCTCCAACTGAAAGATATGTTTAGGTACCTTCATGAAGTAGATTGCCTTCAGTCATATATTCTTTCCTCGCATCAAACTGTTAATTATTCAAAGAAACTCAAGTTATGTCTCAGTCATTATGTTCAGCTTAATGTTTACAGTAGTAGTGATGTAATCTTTCATAAATCAGTGGAAACTGACTGATGGACAGTAATTGTCATTACATCTTTTTCAGATGTATAGAGCATTAAACATCCAGATTGTTTTGGTTGGATTAGAGATCTGGACAGATAAAAACCACATATCTGTAATGGATGGCTCAGCTGGAGATGTACTGAGTAGATTTGTTTCTTGGAGACAGAAAGATCTTCTTAAACGATCACGAAATGATGTTGGCCATCTCATAATGTAAGTGTTCGTTCAGTGGAAAAACTAGCCATGCTGTCAGTGTTGCTAATGTATATGATTTGGGGTTTGTGTTTGAATGAAAATATAACTAGAGTAAAATTCACTCAACTTCCAAACTGTTTTCACCAGGAAAAATGTCAAGAAAGTGTAATGAATTCTTTGTGGCTAATCAACGCCCGGTGGCTCTGCTTGAGCAGGGCTGTTGGACCAGATGACCTCCAGAGGTCCCTTCCAACCTCAACCATTCTGTGATTCTGTGAACTCAGAAGCACTGACAGAGCAGATTTAGGCAATTGGTCATTATTTTCAAGCTCTGTTATTGGGATGTTCATTATTTATTACAGTGAAACCCTGACACAATGATAAATTTCTTCTTGACTTCAAGAAGACCAACTCCTGACTTGCAGTATTTATTTCAGACTTATCAGGGTCTTTTAGTAGAATTAATGAACTTTCAGCCCCTCTTTCATCACCACCTTCAAACTGCTTTTGTTGCAGAGGGAGAAGCTCTTACAGTGGAGCCATTGGAATGGCTTTCGTAGGTACCGTCTGCTCACAAGTCCAGGGAGGGTCAATCAGCACTGTAAGTACATAATGTGGTTATTGGAAGAAACTAGCACAGGAGTTGCTAAACTATCGTAGATATGCCGCTTCAAGGTTGTATAAGGACAGCCCATTCTTGTACCATTAAGGTTCATAACCATAGTGGTTTTGGGATGGGAATGCAGCTACAAAATAATGTGTATTTTTTGACTCTTTACATGGCTAGACTGTGAACATGATGCACTCTATTCTAAAGTGTCTGCAGTTCTCCACAATGAAGATATAAATGGGCAAGAATTTTAAATTTGGCAAAATTAGCCAGAAACTAGTTTTTTCTCCTTCACCCTTGGGGCAGCACCAGTATCTCCAGAGGTGCCTCTCCTTACACTATGGATGCCACAACATCACGCACAATCTTAAGAGGCAGATTTTGTTCTTTAACAGTCTTTGTCTTTTTGTCTTTGAAGACTCCAGCGAAATCAGCATCATGACTGATTAACTGTGTCATAATTCAGAATATGATCCTAATGGAAGACATAGAAAAGAGTAGCAGAATCTGGCCCTACTGAAAAAAACAGCGACAAACTGTCAGTTCTTGCTGCTTTCACTTTGCAATACAATATAGTATTCTGTCTTCACAGCCACTGAGAGGCTTGTGGCTTGAATAAATCAGTAGGTAGAAACTTGGTAATGTCTTTAGATTTATATTTTTCTAACACTGATTCTTTTTATTAGTTGAATCATAACAATATGTTACGTCATGCTACAGTAGTTGCACATGAATTGGGGCATAATCTCGGAATGAAACATGACGATAAAAGGTGTCCTGCATCCTATATTATGCACAGCACAGATAAGTAAGATTTCCAGTTGTTTTATTTTAATAATTGTTATCTACCTGCAGTGACTATGCCTTATAAGTTATGAAACTCCCACGAATCTTGAAGAACTTTTGTGAATGGGGAGTTGTTTGAAAAGTTTAACCACAGAGGTGAATTCACTGACTTAGGTCCTGACATCATTTTAATTTATTTGAAATGTTGCCTGTTTTCGATCCAGTCATTCTTTATTTGTAGCATTCCTAAACATTTTTTTGGCTTTTCTTAGTTGTTTTGGGTTTTTTTTTTTAATGATAGTATCTTGCTTTTTTTTTTTTTTACCCTGCTGAGAATGCTTTACATGTCTTCACTGGGTTTGTGCAAACATGCACCCTTCGCACAGATTCTCTTAACAGTTAGTTTAAACAAAAACTATCAGCCTAGATTTCTGTCAGTTCATTTGTTCTTTGGCTTCCCCTTATGAGAAAAAGATTATATTATTTTATCTATCCACATTTGTATTAATAAATCAGGGTAGTTGAACACTGGATGAAACTACTGTAAGAAGATGCATTCCTTAGTTCTTGGGGACTCCAAGCTAAGGTGAATGTCTTTCTGGAAATTATTTTTTAATTAAGCATTTTTAGACTCAGTACAGACAAAGAATTTCTAAGGCCTGTTTTATATAGGACACCAGCATGGATAATCTGATGATCTCTTCTTCTTCTGAAAGTACTTGTATATATGTTATATATAGTATTTTCAACTTCTAGTGCTGTACTCTAATGCAAAATAAAGTAAAAATTAAGTATCTCATGATCTCCTAACGCTAGGAAACACAGTATTTATTATAGATTGACAATAATTTAAGAGCTTGAGTTGTATTTTTTCGTGTTAGCAAAATATTTATAATAAAAAAATTATATTATGCTTTCCAGTGGATCCCGTAATTTCAGCACCTGCAGTGCTGATGATTTTGAGAATCTTATTCTAAATGGAGGTGGAAACTGCCTTAGAAATCCTCCCCAAACAAGTAATGTTTACAAGGAACCTGTCTGTGGTAATAACGTGGTCGACAACAATGAAGAATGTGACTGTGGCAAACCACAGGTAATGAATCAAATTCAACTGGATATTGTTGTATATTATATTATATTATATTATACTTGTATAACACTGGCCTTTTGGTATACCTGATTTGCATTATTATTTGAGGAGTTTTCCTTGCAAAGTCACGCTTTTGCAAGCAATATGAAGCTATTTAGATTAAGAGTATAAATATAATATCTTCATATCTTCAGATATGAAGAACTTTAGGAAAAGCCTAAAATCATACTTTGAATTGATATGAACTCAGTAAAAGGCTGCTGGATTTCACAGAACTTTGAGCCAATGCCTAAGAAAGAAGAACATTTCAGTGCAGAGTATATGGAAACACCATTGCTTTTTGTGCTGGTTTTAGCAACATGGATATTTCTGTTACATAAAAGAGACTACTCATCTGTAGGGCACTTACAGGTTTCCTAACTGTAACCCTTCAATTTCACCCACAAAAAAATTGCTTTTGTTGGTCATAATTGCATTGTCAAGATGTCCCTCAAATAATGGGATATGTTGACTCATTCTTTAGACAATAAAGGTGTCTCAAAAAAGACAGCAATGAATTGAAAGGCTGTCAGCAAACCCAGGTTCCATCATACAGGCCTTCTTCTAAGTCATTAAAAGATACCAACATTTCGCTACATCTAGTGTAGTGTAAAAACCTAGTGTCGTGGAAAAATGAGGGGAGGGGGGATACAAAGTCTTATTTAAAACCCAAAGTGTTCTGCTTCTTTTAGTGTCCATTTAAAGTGTAAACCTATCCTATTCCCCTGTGCCACAACACGTCAAAACAGATGTCCTTCTGATGACTTCTGGTAAAAAAAATGCAGCCAAACTGTACGCTGGTTTCTATCAGAGCAGAAGGCTGTCAACATCAGAACATGCAAGAGAGATGGTATATTTAAAGATCGGTTTGTCCGTGCATGTGGTTTGATGATGTACTTTCCTAGCTATACAGCTAGGTAAATGCATTGTGTCCATGGTTGTTCTCCAGGAATGTACTAACCCCTGCTGTGATGCTGCAACCTGCAAACTCACACCTGGATCGCAATGCGCCCAAGGACTGTGCTGCAAAAATTGCAAGGTAGGCTGTTTTATTAAGCTAAATTGATATTAATTACTAGTATTTTTTAATGTTGGAAAAGAGCTATCATAGTACTCTTGACGTATTTTCACATTATCAAACTACATTCACCAGTAGAGAGCATGTAAGCAGAGAGTTTGTGCCCAACAAGTCTTGGCCGGTAGCTTAAGACATGGAACGTCACCTCTGTGTCATCCCTTGTAGGAGGCAGGAGCAATCAGGGGACGCAGTAGTAGTGATCTCCATTATGCAACACCAAGCTTCTCCAAAGTCTACGGTAGTTGGCCGCTTTTTAATTTGTACTTGTACTTTGTATTGGTACGACCTACCCAAGTCCTCTGCAGGCTCAGCTCACAAACTTTATAGCTACACCATACGAAACTGAGGGAAGTTTTGGATATTTGTTAGATATTGAGCTGAAAAACTATTTTATCTTCCTTAAAAATCACAGAAGGTTCCCAGTTGTCATTGTTTCATGTTAGAACTTCTGCTGTTGCAAAATAAAAGTAGGGTGGCATTCCTCTCTGGTTCTAGTTTGAAGTGGCAGGAGCAGAGTGCCGATCAAAAATGGATTTCTGTGATCTACCTGAATACTGCAACGGAAGCAATGCCTACTGTCCAGATGACGTTTATATCATGAATGGTTACCCGTGCGACAACATGGAGGCATATTGCTACTATGGAGTATGCCAGAGTTTTGATTCACAGTGTGAATCTATATATGGGAAAGGTATGTTTATAATTTAATGTAAAAAGACTTGTCGTCTCCTAATAGGTATGTCTGATTTTTCTTTTTCTTTCTTATATTTTTAAGACAGTGTAGTGGGTTACTAAGATTCGCTGTTTTTTGTACAGGGGCACGAAAAGCACCTGATGCATGCTTTCAGAAAGCGAATATCAAAGGAGATAGGTTTGGGAACTGTGGAATGAGTGGTGGAGCGTACAAGAAATGTCCTGTTCAGTAAGTCACCAGCCAATAAAAGCTAGCCCTAGTATCTTCAGTGTAAGAAATATATTCTGTTACAAACTCTTAGAACATGAGATTTAAAAGAATATTTCCTTGAAATGCAAGCTAAAACGTTTGACTGGGTGGTGTATTTGCACTGATACTGGTTTTTTCCTGTTCACCTTGTCTCTGAGTGTCATTCATTCAATACAGGCACAGTCTGTGCGGCAAGCTCCAGTGCACATCTGTTAGTCTTCAAAATCTTCCTGCTTGGAGTGTTGTCAATAACGCATCTGGGGTTTTATGCTGGTCTTCTGACTTTGACTTAGGATCAGATGTCCCTGATCCTGCTCAAGTTCATGATGGAACAGCCTGTGGAGAAAAGAAGGTAAGATGAATCACAGCAGCATTGCAGAATATATTCCACCATCTTAACTTTCAAAAGCATTACATAGCTCTCTTATTTGTATGCCAGAATATAATAAAAAATCTGCTTTTTGAGATATACACATACAAACAATTAATTAGCTCTTCAAAAACTCAGATGCTACAAATCAGTGACCTACATTATCAGTTATTCAAATTAGTCCATCAAAATACATCCAGACTTAAGAAAAGCTGAGACAAATACAGCTATAAAATTGTGAAGTATCAAATGTTCTGTCAGCCCCTTCTCTTGGCATTTAACTAAAAGCTGTAGACTTGGAAACGTATACATTTCTATAGTATATTTATAAAAGGATGGGATTTTTTAAAAGTTTTGTGTTTGAAGGACACTAATTACTTTTTCCAGGCCTGTGTAGGTTTTGAATGTCTTGACGCAAGTCATCTGGGCTACAGCTGTGACGTAAAGCAGAAGTGTAACGATAATGGGGTGAGTAGATGGTGTTTTCATGCCGTTTCCGGAAGACAGAGGTAGGTGCAAAATCCCTGCATAAAAGCAATAACCAGCCAGATGGCTTTGGTTTTTTTCTCATCTGTATTAAAAGTTAAGTCCACTTGTTTTTATCTGTAATTCATGTTGCCAGTATACTGTAAACCTTTTGGAGCCAACACTGAAAGACATTTCTTCTGAATTTCCCTCGGGAATTTTCTCATATTACTGAGCTGTTGAATTGTAAAAGGAAAATATTCCTTTGAGGAGGACAGTCTAGTGATTCCTGATGTATATATATCTCTGTGAAAAAAACAAAATGGAGCCCAAAGGTTGTAAAACTGAGGAGTTCTTTGGACTGTAATCTACTGTAGGCAAATAACGAAACAAAGGTTAATTTCTACAGAGGATTAACTTCTGGCATCAGTATCAGTCTTTTGGGATGTTATGGAGGGGGAGAGCTTATTCCCAAGCCATACGAAGCAGTATTTCTTGTTTCCACGTGAAATTCTTAATGTGTAACTCCAAATATATACTGGAGGTCGAAAGTGGCCGCTTCCAGAAAGGCGTTGTTCGTTTGACTAACCCCTGTTGTATTGACTGTAGGTGTGTAACAACAACGGGAACTGCCACTGCAATTCCGGATGGGCGCCTCCCTTCTGCAACCAGTCGGGCTACGGCGGCAGTGTCGACAGTGGTCCAGCTCACATAGGTACGAGGCTGAAACGGGCCTTCATTCTGCCCCCAGTGCCTGATAAAACAATCTGCTAACAACAGGGGTTTTTCAGTCTCTTTTCAACTGTTTTATTCCTACTGCACGGGGCACTTAATCGTGGACTGACCTGAAGAACAAACTTTATTATCTGATGGGTAGGTTTGTGGACATCAAGGAAGTTGGTCCAAGGGAGAATTTGACCTCTATTTTGTCTGAGATAAAAAGCGATACATTA
>VZTL01016438.1:0-15520 GCA_013400535.1 Scopus umbretta
CTCTCCCCTCCCCACCCCAGCTCCAGACCCCACATGGGGCTCCTACACCAAAAGCCCCACCACAAAGCATCACAGGTCCGAGGAGACAAGTTTCCCAGAGCTGCCTTTGGCACACAGGGCCTCTACTTTGAATTTCACTCTCAACTTTGCCCCAGAGCCTGTGAAAAGGAAAGAATTTGAGTCGCCTCCAACTATTTCTGACGGCTCAGCCTCTGCCAGAGTGCTGGTGATGGGCGTGGGGAGGAATGATGCTGGCTATGCATCCCCAGCGCAGGAGCCAGCACGATGCTGGGGGCATGAACCCAGACAAAACAGACCCTCGCGCCAGCCCCGGCACAGCTCGGCGGGAGCCAAAATCTCCAGCAGCAGCCGCTCTGGAGCCGTGCTCACAGCCAAGCCAGCACGAAGGAGCAGCTTGCTCCAGGGTGCTGCAAATCCCTGTGGGATGAGCAGCTCCAAAGGAAAATGCCGCCCGAGGATGTGGCTGGGGGCAGATAAACTCATCCCCAAGGAGATGCTGGCGCTGCCAGCACGGTGATGGGAGCAAACACAGCGAGCCAGCATCTTGACACGCTGCGGCTGAAAATCCCTTTAAATCTAAGCAACCTTTTTTCATGGCAAAGAATGAGACGCCTGCTCATCCCAGCATAGAAATTCCTCACCCCCAATTTTGGCATTTTCGCCTGGAAAAGAAAAAGCTCGCAGCCATGCCACGCCTGTGTCCGCGCCGCACCTCTGTTGCAACTCTTGTCTACAAAACTGTATGATTTTGGCTGAGGCTCTGGGCAGCGATGCTGACAGCTGAGATTTAAAAGGACATTTTGAGGTTTCATTTCCTTTCAGTTCATGGGAAAAAAAGAGCCCCTGGTCCCCGGACAGGCAAGACGGCTTAGTCACTCATTCTTCCCTGATTAACGACGGGGCCAATTAGGAGGTTTTAAGTAAATGGAAAGCAAAAGTCGATTACTTGCAGACATTGAAACAAAAGATTTGCAGTCAAATATCCAAGGTGACTAAATCTCCCACAGCTCAGCAAGCCCCTCTGGGGTGCAGAGGGAATGCTGGGGGGCCACTGATGCTCCCTGCCTGGTGCCCCCGGCTGCCCCACCAGCCACCACGCGCAGCCCCAGGGAAGCAAGAGGGGCAGGGACCTGTGGGGGGTTGGGAGGAGGTGGCCAGCGGCATGGCAAGGAGGTGACAGAAGGTGACACCAGATTTGGCAAGATGTGGACCACTAGCAATGGTACAGCTGGGCTTTGCTTTGAGAGCAGAGGATGGGAAGCCCATACTGATGATGCCAGTAGGTGTCCTGACCCCCCACGCCCATAGCACCCTGCATGGGGCTCATGTGTCCCACATGAGAACCGGCTAAGCCACCCACTGGCTCCTTCGCCAGGCTAAACAAACACTTCCAGCCATGCTGGGGACTACGGAGAGCATCCCTCCCCGCCGGCTGCATGACCAAGGCCACCCACGAGCGACCACCCCTCTACAAGCCTCTTCAACTGCGTGTCCAGCCAAGAGCTGGAAGGGTTTGGGGGTAGGTGGTAGTCCAGGGAGCTGTGTCCCCTGCCTCCTCCTGGCCTCTTGCCCAAGCTCCCCCCTGGCGTTGGCAGGGCCAGGGAGGGATGGGGCTCGGCTGGCTCCCACCCAGCCACCACCCTGTCCTGGGTGCGGGCTCAGACACCCACAGCAAAGCACTTCAGATGCACGTGCAGGGACCTCCCAGGGTGGTGCCAGGTGTCCCCAGCCACCTACAGACAGTGCTTTCCCAAGCCGGCTGTTTGCTCTGGGACAGCTGAGCTCCCGGCAACCTCCCGCTCTTCAGGGCGCCACCACCCCGGTCCCCGTCACACTGAACCGTGCAGAGGCACCGATCCTCGAGCAGCTGGGGTTGCCAGGCCAGCTCAGGCTCTGGCACATCTCTCTGGTTCCTGGCAAAGCAGGGCAGGGGGAAGCCACCAGCTTTGTGGTCGCAGAGGGGTGCCAACGGCATCCGCCAATGCCTGGCTCAGCAGGAGCCCCAGTGCCAGCACCTCTGATCACAGGCTTCATCTGTTCCTCAGCCTCCAGGTTCCCCTCCTTCCCTCCCCAGTCATTCCCATGACTAAGCCGCACGTGGCAGCTGCAGGAGGAGATAAAGAGGCTCTGCAGCAGCCAGTTTGCATGGGGAAGGCAAAGAAAGGGCTCTGGCATCCAAGCCACCCAGCAAACCCCCAAGGCCAGGCTGGATGTGTGGCTGGGTGAGATGCTGGAGCAAGGAGTAGGAGGGTCTGGCTATGCGACATCAGCTCCACATCCCCAGCCACGCTCCTGCCCTCCCTGCCATACCCCCAGGGACCCACACACCTTTCCCATCACCCAACCAGCCAGCATTACCACCGCACGCATGGCAGGGCAAGCAGCTCCTATGAGGACATCCTGGCAGGAGGACAAAACAGGCAGCACAGGTTTGCCCTTGTCCCAGATGACGCCTGAGGACTGTGGAGCCCAAGGCTTGTCTGGGTGAAACCGGCTGGGAGAGGCGGCTCCTGCTCTTGCCCACACCCCTGACCGGTTGTGCCGCTGCAGCCATCACCGAGCCCTAAGCAACGCCAGCACAACGGCACAGGCTGAACGGGAAGGCAACATCCCCAGAGCAGCAGGTGCCGCCAGCAATGCAGGTTACACCCCCAAAAGCGTGTGCGGCCCTCGCTTATCGAGAGGTCACAGCCTGGCCAGAGCAGCCCTAGTTCAGTTTTAGTCCCTTTGAACTGGGGCAGGAGGTGGATCTCACCCTCAGAAGGACTCCAGAAGCCATGGCAGGCTGCCCAAGCTGGCCCAGCAGCCTGAACTGGCTGTGTCCTGCCCTTGGAAGCATCTCTAGCACCAGCAGAAGCCCCACACAGGCACAGACCAAGGCAGAAGCCAGTTGTTATCCTGACCTCCCATGTGACCAGGGCCAGCCCCAGCTCCGTTGCCTCTTAGAGCAAAGCCAAGGGGAAAAAAAGAGCCATGAGCTCCAGGTCTAGCCCAGAGACCTTATCGCCTTGAGAACAGCATGGACAGCTTGACTGTATCCTTCCCTCCAGCTGCTTGTATTTGCTGCCTGTGGTTCGTTTCACCGTGGTGGAGAGACCGGGGCTGCAGATACACCATCCTTGCAGAGAGCCCTGCCAGCATGAGTGCGTGGTCAGAGCTCATTTTCCTCATTACCTTTAAAATCATGTGAAATCAAGAGTGATGCTTTAAATAGCCCAGGCCGTGGCCAGAAGAGTCAGCAGGTCTGGCAGCGGGGAGGTCAGATCCTGCACAGGTTTTGCTGCAAAGTTTGCTTGGCCCCCACCCAACAACGGTTTCCTTCTTGCTCGTTGTCCTCTTGACACATCTATGACCTATGGAGGTATCTGCAGGATCAGGGCTGCTGCAGCATCACAGCACATCCCAGGTGGGACAGAGCCTGGCAGGGACAGGGACATGGCTCAGCCCAGGTGGCTCCCCAGGGCTGGGGACCAGCTCAGCTTCCCCCAGCACTGGGATGAGCTGCATGCCACAAGGCAGGCTCTGCTAGGGATCCTCGGCAAAGCTGCTCTTCAGATGAACACCCCCCTGTACCCCTTCAAAGACACCCAATAAGCTGAAGTTGGGGATGTCCATTCCCCTTTCCTGACTTGCCAGGATCCTGGATGGGCAGAGGGTGCACTGCTCCTCTGCTCCCAAAACAGCCTTCACCCCTCTGCGCCTGGCAGTAGCCAAGCCAAGGTCCTGGCAGCCTTTGGGGACGTAGAGCTGGCTGGCCTGGCTGGCCCCCGGGACACAGCCACCGTGCTCGTGGCCACCATGCTCATGGCCCCCCAAGGGACAGGGAGTGGGTCCCTGAGGTGGCATTGCTGCAAGCATGCATGGCCGGGGGGGAGCACCCCAGCTGCACCTGGGGGACAGGGCTCTCCCAAATGCACCCCACAGGGCAGTGTGGGGACAGCAGGCACTGGGTGCTCTGTGGCTGAGCTGCTCTTGTGCAAAGCAGCACGTGTATCCATGCACACCCATGCGCACACCCATGCACATCCATGCACATACACGCCCACGCATGCCCATGCGCAACCATGCACACTCATGAACACACACACACATGCCCCAGGGAGGCTGGAGGCCAGAATCTGACAAATCCAAGCAGGAACAGTCATCTACAACCTCCCTTCAGCCCACATCCGTTTTGCAAGCCCAAAGCTCCACGTCGCTCGCACCAGGCACACCCTCCGGAGACCATGTCATCCCTCTGCTGCTACTTAAATATATTTGGGGGTGGGGGGTGGGATGAGGGTGCCTTTGAAATCCCAGCCTTCCCCAGAAGCCCTGCTGGGAGCCTCCCTGGGTTTATGTAGCTGAGATGAGTGGGAGGAGGAGCAGCAGCTGGGAGCAGGGTGCCCAAACCCTTGTGGGATGCCACAGGGATGCCTCACCAGAGACAGGGAATATTCCCCCTGGTCCAGAATAAAATAAGAAAGGGAAAAAAAATTTAAAAAAAGGACAAAAAATCTCATTGAAGCAGAGCCTCTGGGCCAGCTAAGCCATGGCCCCCGCACTCGTGACGAAACCTTGCCTGGCTCATTTCCCTCAGCCCCCGCGGGACAGCCTGACTCAGCGGGGCTGCAGGAAAGCCCCAGCTCCCCCTGCCTCCACGCAGGCATTCCTGTGTCCCCTCGCCATCGCCAGCACAGCAAGCAGGTGATGGCCCGGGGAGGTGTTTGCAGAGCAAGGAGGAGTGGATGCCTGGGGGGGCTGTGCCATCACATCCCTTTGCTGGGTGTCCCTACCCTGGTGAAGGTCCCTCTGTGCCACAGTGGTGAGGGCTCCTGCTGTGGTGGCAATGGCCCGTAGGACATCCCACTGGCAGGGGGACCCGTGAGCAGCATGTGCTGGCCTGGCCAGACTTGCCAAGGCTGCCAGGGAAGGAGTTAATCACTAATTTAGCCAGTAAATGATTAGTGAGCTGAGGGGACGGTTGCTGGGGGAGCGCAGGCTCCCAGCAACCCCGGAGTGGGTAGCACTGACAGGGACATCCACGGGCTGGCATGCATTGCTCCCAGCCCAGCCAGCTCGCACCTCAGGGAGGCAAGAGTGGACAGAAGCTGCTTTCTACCCTGATACAGGCAGCAAAACTCAAAGGGCTCCTCCTCACCCAGCCACCAGCTCCCAGGCACGCAGGGGTGCTGGTGCAAGGCGGCAGGGCACTGCTCACCGAGACAGGCCTGCCGCATCCCTGCCTGTCCCCAGAGCGCAAGGGAGCGGCCAACCAGCCTACAGTTCCCATGGCCGGCGTGCGAGGAGCATAGCGGAGCCACCTGCATCCGGCCCGTCCTCGGCCGGCGGGAGGGGAGCCGGGGAGGACGGGCCACACTGCAACACACGTCGCCCAGAAAGTCACTCTGGCTTTCTCACACCAGCCCCCTGCCTCCGCCCTGCCCCTCATGTCCTGTCTTGGGTTGCTCCGGTTCTTCCCGGCGGCCCAGGAGGACAAGGAGGCTCTTCCAGCAAGGGAACTGGGGACAAGGCCACCACTGCAGGGAGGCTGATGCCACCGGCTGGGCAAAGGGTGCCCAGGTCATCCCTCACAGCGGGGCTGCTCCAGTAATCCCACACCGCTGCCTGGTCTAAAAGTGCCTGGGGGGGGGGGTTGCTAACTGCCCATCAGGCGCCCCCACTGCCCCAAATCCTGGCATTATGCAGACAGTGTGTCTGGGCATCCCCCAGAGGGGTGCACAGCATGCCTGGGATGCGGTGCACAGCACAGCAGGAACAGGGAGCACAGCATGGCGAGGATGGAGTGCGCACATGGATGGGGTACACAGCACACTGGGAATGGGGTGCACAGCATGCTGTGGAAGGGATGCACAGCATGTCAGGGATGGGCTACACAACACGACAGGGACAAGGTACACAGCATGCCTGGGACAGGGTGCCAAGACAGACCTCAAACCAGCAGCAACCTACAAGCCCTGAGCACCACCTGAAGCTGCTGAGCTGGGGAGAGGTGGGCTGAACGTGATTCCATGGACACAGTGCCCTGCTGCTGTGCCACCTGCCCTGCCTGCCGGCTCGCCCCGCCGCACTGCTGGACCCAGCTCAGCACAGGCTCATCCCTACGAGATTTTAGGAAAGGCAGCGTGACAGGACACGCAATGGCTGTGGGCAGGCTGAGCATTAGCAACAACCAGCAGAAGGGATGGTGCAAGAAGTGCCACTGTTGACAGGGCACCAAGAAGAGCAGAGAGCCGCTGCATCTCCCTGCAGGGAGCCAGGTGAGCACCCGAAGGGTTAAGCCCCAGCTGGCAGTTTAGGGTTTCAGGAATTTGAATCTGAGTTCATTTCCACCCAGAAAACACAGACTCCTTCACAGGGGCCTGACTCAGCCTAGCTGAGCATCCCCTGAGCATCCCCCCAGGAGGGGGTTTCCAGCACAGGCTCCCAGGGCGATGCCCCCGTTGCAGGGCTGGGGGGATCAGGCGCTGGCTCCCCACCTGGGGGGACACGGTGGCAGAAAAGGGGCTGAAGGAGGGTTTGTTCCTCATAAAAGCGAAATCCAGGGGCTGACCTGGTATCGCTTCATATTTTCCCTTCTCATACGGACCAGGAGAGACTGAAACAAGGAAAAACAAACTGGGGGGGAGGGGGCGGAAAGCAAAGACCGGGAATGGTTTTCTCCCTTACCTTCCTGCACCCAAATGTACCCTTCACACAAACCCACCCAAAACCAGCCCCGGGCATTTCTGCTCCAGGCTGCTATTTAGACTGGGATTTAGACTGAGCTTATCTGGAACAAACCAGGAGCAGAGGCGGCTCCTGTGCCTGCTCCAGCTCTTTGTGCTCTCCTCTGATGCCTGCACCAGGGCACAGCACTGCCTGCACCCAAGGCACAGCTCAGCACCGGGGGACCTGGCAGGACAGGGGTCACCACGTGGCTCCAGCACTACTCCAAAATCCATCAGGAATATTTTCAGCTACAAATCAGCTCAGAAGCACAGTCCGGGTGGAAAGCGGATGCACCCTGTCACCCCCTAGGCAGCAGCCCCGTGCGGCTCCATGGCCGGCGGTGCCAGGGATGAGCCAAGCACCCAGCTGCTCTCTGACTCACGCCGTTGCGGGGAAGGGTGGGCAGGATGGGGGCTGAGCAGCAGGACAGGATGAGGCAGCAGAGCCTTGGAGGAGAAGCCAGATGGGTCCAGGCCTGAACCGGTTCATCCTCTCTTGCCCTGCCTTTGCCGCACACGGCTCTGCCCCCGGATGAGTCAGAAGTGCCCGCAGTGCCAGCTCGGGGCTGGGGCACCCATCGGGGACATGGCTCTCTGCTTCGCTGCCTGCAAGGTACACCCTTCACCAGCACACAGCACCCTGCGGCATCCCCCATCCCGACTGCTGGCAGCACCTCACGTCCCTGGGGATGTCTCTGGAGATGCTCCCGGGGGGTCTGTCCCCACCATGGCAGCGCTCACCCCATCTCCTAGCACCGCGCCCAGCCGTGGCCGTTGCACAACGCCGCTCCCAGCCCAGAGCAAACAAACCTGCCAAAGCAGAGCCATGCCCAGCGCAGCCACAGGAGGATCTTAAAGCAGACCATGAAATCCACGGGGCCGAAAATGAAGCAGCACATTCAGCAGCGGCTCCTCAACCTAGGAACAGCCGAAAAAGCCTGACGGCACTCTCAACCACGTTTCGGACACCCTTCACCCGCTGCTCCTGCTCCCTAATCCCAACCATGAAGCCGGACTCAGCCCCCTGCATCAGCCCTGCTTCTGTGGCTTAGAGCCGCATCCAGCCCAGCAGACAAGGGATTAGCATCCAGCTACATGCTGGCGGGTATTTTCCCGCGGTGTGGATGACGGTCTCCCGCTGCTCCCCAGGAACAAGGCTGCTGCGGGGCTGTGTGAGGAATGTGCATGTGAATAACAAACAGCGTTCGGGGCCTTTGAATGTCTCCAGAGAAACCGGTCGGGGCTGGACTGAGCCCAGGCACCAGGCAGCGTGAGATGTCTGCCCTGAACCTCCCTGTCCAAACAGCCTCTGAGGGATAGGAGCAGGAGGAGATACCCCGCTTTCACCCAGCCCTGTCTGATCCAGGCAAGACCTTCCTTCCCCATCCCTTCCCCTTTGAGCAACTTTGCCTTTAGGGGTGATGCTCCAAAGTCACGGGGTGCAGGTGCCCACACAGGCACCCCAGCTGGGTTAAACCCACTCCAGCCCAAAGTGCCACCTGCCCAGCAGGCACAGGGACCGGGTTCAAGCCCACCAGTAGAGGTGATTGCACTCGCAGGATAGTCAGGATATATCCCACAGGCAGGGAGGTGGTTGTGGGGAGATGAAGCATCCCCATGGAGCAGCTTGGCTCAAGCTGGGTACCACCCCTAAAACTCCACGCTGGACCAGGACCCACTGCCCTCATCCTAGCTGCGGTCACATCACCCCACACGTCCCTTGTCCCCCAGGGTCCCACCAGTGCCTGGCCAGGCTGGAAAAGAGCTGCTAACACTTTGGTGTTCGCCCCATGACAGATGCAGCCCCGCGGCAGGGTGGGACCCAGCATCACCCCTCCCCAGATAAGGCCCTGCTCATCCACCAGCACCGGCCCAGCAGCATTGCATCCTCTCCGGCATGGCGCAACCCCCACTGCTGCTGAGTCAACACCGGCTGGCAGGCAGTGCCACTGCGGGGTGGTGCACCGGCAGCAGCGTCCTTTGGGCACTCATGCAGGGCTCCGCGGCACCTGGGAGCTGCTGGACCAGGGGAGTTCCCAAAGCACAGGGGCCAGATCAAACTTGGACATCTCCAGTTCTCTCATGCTTTGGGTGCTGAGAACAGCAGGGGGTGAGTGGTCCTTTCTCTGGAATGCCCCAGGAAATGCTTCTGTGCTCAGCAGGGGTCAAGCAGCTGGGCTCCTCGTGCCCCCCTGTACCCAGTCCCAAGGAGAAGAGCTGAACCTGGCATGCTCTCCCTCCGCTGAGCTGGCCAGTGCCAGCAGGAAACCCTATCCAGCAGGACGGGAGGAGACCAAACAAAGACTTTTATGTACATCCCCCAAAAAAAAAAAAAAAAAAAAAAAAACAAACAAAAACCAAGAGGTATTTGAACAAAACAGCCCTGAGCCTGTTCTGGGCTCTGCTGCTGGCCCTGCTGCTGGGGGCGATTCCCGTGCCCAGCTCCTCTGTGAGGCCAGCGCAGGACAGAGGGTCTCCACCTGCCCCGCAGTGCCCATCCCACACCATGCCCCCCACGCCTGCTCCCTCCTCCTCATGAAGGGCGATGCCCCAGCCAAGGGTGGTCGTGGGCTCAGTGTCTCCCACATCCAAGGATGCTCCAGAAGCACCACAGCCGTTGGTGAACCATGGGCACCCCGGGCTGGTGGGCACCTGCCCAGTGGGGCTGGCAGCCAGTGCCCAGCAGCGTGGAGCATCACAGGTGCCTTCCTCGCTGTGGGAGGGCAGGCAGCAGCCAGCAGAGCGAAGAGGCTCCTAGGCAGAGGCGAAGCAGGGATGTTCCCCATGTGGGGATGTTCCCAAGGACAGGCTCTGTCCTGGTCTCAGGTGATTCCCTGTGTGTGTTGGGATCAGAGGAAGGGGGTCAGGATGCTTCATATGGCTGAGCCACCACTGCTTTGGGTGCCTGGGAGCTCGCAGCCCTGCTCTCCTGCTGCACACAGCAGCACTGAGGTCACCTCAGATTTGCAGCATGTCCCTTCATGCAGGGAAACCCCCCAAGGGGCATCACACCTAGCACTGAGCAGACCTGGGAGAGGAAAGGAACCAGGACAAGCGTCCCATGCCCCAGGAGCCACCAACGTAGCAGGAGGGGAGGGAGGGGACCTGCCCCAGGTCCCCTGCTAGCTCCAGGGCAGAGTGTCCCATCCATCCCTGCTCCATGGGGACATCCCATCCTGGGGGACTCCCATAGAGGAAGGGTCCGAGGGTGTACGGCTGCAGGCCTGGACAGATCCCTGCCAGGGAAGGACTGGAGGGCACAGAGAAAGGCATCGTACCCTACCAGCCGGAGCCAGGACCCGCGCCGAACACTGCTGCCCTTTCCCTTTGAAAAGGGGGAAAAGGTGGAGTTTTACTCCTTCCTCCCCCTCCAGTCCAGGAGGCTGGGAGGAAGTCTGCTTGCAACAGCAGCTCAGCTCTGTCCCTTCCTCCCGTCCTGGCCCCCCGGCACCGGGCTCTCCATAGACCTGGTGCAGGCACATCCAGGCACAGGGCAAGGCTCAGGGGCCAGCCAGGGGCTGGGAGGGGGCACAGCTGCTGCTTGGGGATCTCACGGCCAGGCACAGGCCAGGGTCCGGGGGCTGCAGCCCAAGGGTGCGATGACGCCTTCGGCAAACTGGGTGGTAGGACCAGGCCTGGGTCCTGCAGGGGCAAAGTGGGTGCTCAGCCTCGTGCTGGAGAACTGGTGCTCGCCTGCCTTCAAACCTCACCCCAGCAAGCTCCCGTGGATAAGCATCCCTGGATCTCTCCAGCCCTTCTGCCTGCTGAAAAGCTCCGAGACGCGTGGAGCCCAGGGTCCTAGTGGTGTGGGGGGCAAGAGCCCCATCCTGCGAACAGCTTTCCAGCTTCCCATCTCCCCACTCATCGGGAGCAAGGGCAGGGCAGCTGCCGGCTGGGTTGTGAAATAAAGCCTGGTCACAGGATGCCGTAAGAGGGATGGAAATGGGACGGGTGGGTCCGATGACATTCCTTCCCCACGGGCTGGGACCAGGCTCCTGCCCACAAGGCCGACTGTAGGGTCTGTCCGTGGGACTCACCACCCATTATATCCCCATGGAGCAGGGCTGCCTGCGTGCCTAACCCTGGGCTCTTTCGGTGGCTGTTTTGGTAACTGTCCCCACACCCACGTGGCACCTTTGCTGTTTCCAGTGTGGGGCTGGACCGGCAGCGCTGTGGCAGAGCTGTGGGTGGGAGCCAGCAGCTTGTTGCAACCTGCTGTGGGGCTCAGGCAGAGAGACAGGAGCCTGTCGGTCCCCGGGAGGGTGGGATAGAGCTGACGGGGGGGGGGTGCCAGGAGGCACAGAGCCTCCCTGGGCTCAGAGCGAGCCTCTGCAGTGAAGTGGGGGCAGGAGGGAGGCAAAGCCTTGGGAAATCCCAGCTCTTGGCTGTGCTTCCCTTGCTGGGTCCCTGCAATGGGTTTAGGGGTGGTCTGATACTGCAGTGGTGGGGGGTCCTGGTCTGTGGGGGTGCTTTTCTCTCCCTGGGCTGACCTGAGGGCCCAAGGAGAGCTCTCAGGTGCGATGCTGGCTCTGCTCTTCCTGTCCCCAGCCCTTCTGCTCCCAGGAAGAGCAGGGATGCCCTCCATGCATGCCCCAGCTTGCTCAAGGCAATGCCTTTGGGTAAGACTTTGCTGGGGGAGGCAGGGAAAGCCCCCCTGGGAGGGAAGGTAGGCTCTGCTCCGGAGCTGAGCACAGGTAGGACCAGGAGGTCTCCCACCTCCTGCCCACGTGGTAAGGCCACCGTCACAAGAGGCCCCCGCAGCCGGCGATGTCCCCTGCCCCAACACGCTGGCTCCAAGCAAGCCCCATGCCCCAACATGACGGCTGCAGGTAAGCCCCAGCTTGCCAGAACCAGCCCTTCCCCGCTGGCAGGGAGCCCTGACATGCCAGGGGAGTTATTTATTTCACGATGAAAGAAGACACACACTTCATCAGGAGAAACCACTCCACATCTCCAGCACATTGCATTGCCGATCCCTCAGAGCCTCCCAGCATTGGTCCCCCCCTGGCGCAGGTCAGGGTTTCAGCCTTAAGGCCAACCCCAGAGCCCAGCACCAGTCGCCACCGCCTCCTGCGCTGGCTGGAGCTGATCTGCTAGGAAATGAGTGTCGTGCACTTAAGGAAGCCACGGCAAACTTCTTCCCGCTGCTGGCAACTTCCCTCCCTGTGGCACGCTGCAGCCAGGTGCCTTTCAGCATTTGCTAGGCACCTCTGGAATTGATCCCGCAGCCCAGACTCCCATCAGGAGAAGGATGCTCCTCAGCAGCATCAGGGATATGCAGCCACTGATGCTCAACAAGGCTCATTGGAGCAGAAAGGCTGTGGGACCAGCACCAGGGGTGAGTCTTGGTGTTAACCTCTGCCACCATGGCATGGGCTGGTGTCTGTAGAAGTCCCACCCCAAATCAACAGCTGGTTTCCTCAGCAGTTAACAAGCTGGTGACTCCCTGGAGATGCCAGAACAAGGTGTGAGCTCCCAGGGACCCCCCCCTGCACTGCTGCCCACCTCCCCATCCCTCTGGCCACAGAGGCACCCGACAGCTCCTGCTACATCCCTGGGCTCTCCCACCCACCAGGTGCCCGGGACCACCAGCCCCGTGGGGCAGAGCCACCCAGCTTCTGCCAGCCAAGCTCCACCTCACCCCGCTGGAGAAGGCATCCACAGGACTGGGATGCAGTAGGGAAGGAGTTATTCCAGCATGAGGGAAGAGCTTCATCCAGCTCCTTGCTGAGGGCACCTATTGCCCTGGACAGGAGGGGACACTGTGCAAAAACCCAAGGCACCCAGTGACATCTTAGCTTTCCTAGGAGCCCTGGCAGGACACCCCATGCCTGTCATCCTCATGTGCCCAGGTGATGGTGCCCATGCTGGGCATCCTTGCACGAGGATGGGGAGCCAGTCCATGCTCCAGCCCTCACAGCAGGCCAGGAGCAACTCCCAACCCACATTTGGGAGGAAGAGGAGGAGGAGGGCAGCCAAAGGGTATTGACAAACAAGCTGGGTGACTCAGACCAGGATGATGTCCAAAACTGGGTGACAGAAGGAAGCACTTACTGGTCATAGAGACCCTGGAGAAAGGGATGCAGGAGCTGCAGGCAGCACTGTCTGAAAACCACCCCAGTGTAGATCCCATCCCCTGGGCTGCCCTGTCAGCCCCAGCACAGTGGAGCATCCCCAGCAATGCCAGGGATGCTGCCTGCATGCCTGCTCAGGCAGCAGGAGGGCGGTCCAGTCCCAGCAGTGGGAGGAAAGACCCTGGTCCTGAGCCACCAACACAAAAGTCACGCACGTGTGGCTCGTGACCTTTGGGAGACGTGGGTATCAGCCTCACTGCAGCCACTGCCACATGGGCTGGAACATAGCATGGGACCTTCACAGCATGGCTTTGATGGCAGAGCTCCGATGCAGAGGGGACCGCACCGTGCATGGCATGGGAAGGCTTTTTGCCACCTCCCTCCTGCCTTTAACACACCTGCAGTGCTCAAAGGTCTACCCCCAGCAGGGGGGGGAAGTATCTGGCCCAGGCTCTCACCGTCTCCCCACAGCCCAAGGGCTTGCTGCGTGCCCAGTCGGCACAGTTCTGCTGGTGTAAGGGGGCTGCAGCCATGGCGAGCATTGCCAAGCCCAGAGACCTGCCCTCCCTGCTGCAATTAGGGGTCACATCAGCCTGGGCAGCTCCTCCAAAATCCCCAAAGTTGGGAGGACAACTGGGAAAAATTGCTTGGAAAGGGGATGAATCCCTCCCTGGGCGCCAGCAGGAGCAGCGGCAGCAGAGAACAGGCCGAGCTAGGCAGGAAAACCCGAAGTTTTCCCCGCCGCATTGCTTTGCATGCCTGACAGCAAGTCGTGCCTTGCCTGTTGGGTTCCGGCCCCTCCCAGCTCTGGGGGCTTTGCACCCAGCGAGGAGCCCAGGCGGAAAGCGGAGAGGTGCTTAGTGAACCCAGCAGGCTCCAGTCTCTCCCGGGAGGTGTCCCAGTACAGGTGCGCGTCCCCCCTACTCACCCCAAACCTTCAGAGCTGCAGCGTGGCACAGGACAGGTACTAGCCCAATCTCCATAATCCTATTTCACAGGAATTCTATTTTCCTCATGAAAACTCGTCTGCAGCCCCCGGCCCCCCTGAGCATGGGCTGAAACCCGCTGGTGTAACAGCTCGGTCCCTGCCAAAGTGCAGCCATCCAGCCTGGCCTCGCCAACACCTAATTTCTGGCCCAGCAGAGGCACATTCCTTGCATAGGAAATCCATCCAGCCAGGCTTGTCCTTGTTACTCTTCAGGATTAAGATCACAGGGCTTGGACAGAGAGCTATCTCTGTACAGAGAACCAGTAAGTTAAAGGGAGATTTGGGATGTGCTTTGGACCCAGACATGCTGCAGTGAGCAGCCACGCGCAGACCCGAGCTGGTGCAGCCTCATGGATCGGCTGCCTTGAGCTTTAACTATGCAACGTGAAAACCCCACAGCAAGTTACAAGCACTCACAAACCTGCTGGCGTCCTGCTGAGCCGCATACCACGTAAGCATTCCTGCCAGCCAGCCCAGGATGGCAGGGCCTGGCAAGGCGGATGGGCTCCACCATACACCACAAGACATCAAGTCCCTGTGCCGGTACCGCGGCAGCTGTACCACGCTGCTCCCTCACTACAGCAGCTTTTTCCCCCAAGCCCTTGGGGAAAAAGGACTTCAGAGCCACTTCCATGGCCTTATCGCGGAGACGGAGAGAAGATATGGCAGAACCACATCCAAAACCCCCGGCACTCCCCGAGCCCTTGAACTCTCCTCAAGGCGCACAAGGTCCAGCACGAAGCCACGCTCCTCTGTGCCAGCCGACAAGGTGCAGCTTCACAGGGGGGCTGCTTGACCCGCTGGAGAGGAGGGTTTTTCAGTCTGGGGAGCTGAAACTGAAGCCAGAGCACGGAAGGGCTCGGAGGTCAGCTCCTGCCTGCTTGAGAGCCCCGGGGAGCAAAGCGCCCGCATCACAAGTGACGCAAGGCAGCTCGGGGGGGCACAGCACCCCGACGGAGGGGTGACCCCACTTACAGGGGTCAAGCAAGTCACTGCAGGCACCAATTAGCAGCCCTGCCCCCCCGCCGCTGCCCTCCCAGCCGTCGCTTCGCACAAAACCGTGCCTGTACAGAAGCCGTAATCCCACGTTCAGCAATTTCAGCGATTCCCAGGCGGCACTGGCCAGACATCCTGCGCCAGGGGCAGAGGCGCTGCCAGGCAGTCGCCCCGGGATGGCCGGGCTCTCAATAACCACATTGTCACCCTTCCCCGTCCCACAGCGGTGGCGGGGGGGCTGCTGCGTCCTGCCCGTGCTGGGGCAGGCCTGGGGCATCCCAGGGGTACCCCCGGCTGCAGCCAGTCCTTCCCCGAGCCCCGGAGCCCTTGGGGCGGGCTTCCCTGGGGATCCCCCAGCACTGCTAAGAGGGAGAAAGTTCATCTGCCGGCCCAGCCCCAGCAAACCCCATGTTGACAGTGGTTTCCCTGCACAGGACCCAGCTTGCCAGCATCTCTCCGTAGCCCAGCTCCCCCCGTTCCCTCCCCGCAGCCCGGGGAAGCTCAGCGCGTGAAGGCGCTCCCGGTCCCCGGAGCCAACACAAACACCCACGGCACAACCCAGCCTTTCATTTGGGAGGCAGGCAGGCACCCCGGGTGCCCCCCTCTACTCCGCCCCGGGCTGCGCCCAGCCAAGGGGACAGGCAAAAACAGAGGGAAACTCCAACGTGGTGGAAAGGGGAAAAGAAAAAAAAAAAAAAATTTAAAGTCCGGGAGAGAGGGGAAGAGCAGGC
>VZTL01016443.1:0-16550 GCA_013400535.1 Scopus umbretta
TGAAACCAGGACAACAGGTTAGTAAGAGAAACTTTGTGAAGTATAATTTCTATTGACCTCTGTAGGACTGGGATTTTATCCTTGATGTTTCATTGTACTGGTTGGGAATAGCTGCCATTCCTGTTGAAGCCTTTTGCTGCTTCTCCTGCTGACTTCAGTATTAGCATGATTAGCGCCTTTTCCCCTCTGCTTTTTTTTAATATATATGATTCCCTGACCTGTCAGGCACAGCTTGCTCAGATTGCAGCTTTCCAAATCACCTACCCTTTCATTGCAAATGCAAATGTGAAGCTATATACATTTTTCAGTACTGATGCTGATGAATAATATTTTTGTTTCATTCGCAAAAGGACTTGCAGCATATTAATCATTGATGGATATTGGAGAAGAATCTACATAAACAGAAGTGCTTTTTTATTTCATCACTGAAATGTAATTGAAAAAATATTCTGTTGGAATTCTGTTTTGAAAATAATTTAACTGATAATTTTTAGAAATAGCTATTATTTCTCCAGTAGAATTTGTTTCTTATAAAAGTAATTATTACAATAAAAAATGAAAATAAAAAGTTGCAGTGTTTGTCCTGATAAGTATAAAAAACCCTCTATTGCTAGTTTAACTATGGGAGAAGAGATAGTAATGGTCAATGTTCTGTAATTTATTTCTGATATAAATCGTGCTGTATATTCTTTACTTGACCATTATGCAAGCAACTCCCTCAGACTTGCATAAGGATTTTCTGCACAGAAATTTTTATGAATTGTTACTAAAGACAATATTTTAAAAGGAAAAAAAAATCATAGTGCAATAGCTTGCTCAAAGATCGTGAAAGAAAAACCTGCAAATGTTCCATAGGCATGGTCATATTGAATATATGCTACCATTTTTACAAATATGAATATGAATATGAAACATATTCATACCAATATGTTGGTATGAACACCAACATATTGGTGTTCCAAAGTGATATACAGTAGGTCCTAATGCAGCAGTGGATGTTCAAGTAGCTTTTAATAGTGGTGCTTTAAGAGCTATTGTTTCTTGGATGCCAACAGAAGGAGCTCTAACTTACAGTGTGACAGCCTCCAGTGGACTCTTGAAACTGAAGTGTAACACATCTTCTGCCTCCTGCACAGTGCCATCACTCCAGTGCGGGTCTGAATATTATGTTTCTGTCACAGCATACAATGATGCAGGATCCAGTAAACCTACTGATGCAGTAAGCTTAAAAACTAGTATGTGTCATTGGTCCTTATATAGCTTGTGGCATTTTGACATATATTTCTTTAATTTCATACATAAATTAGTCCATTACAGATCATGACTGGTTCTCAAATAGTTATTTCTGCTTCTGAACTTCATGCATGAACTGTGCCATATACTTTTCTATTTCAGGGATAATAACCTAAACTTTGTTTCATATTTCTGTGAGAAAAACTTGCAATGGTCTATATAATGTTGGCTGAATGAGTAAGCCTGCATTTTCCTCTTACCAGAAGTACTTGTTCTGAAGTAGATTTTCTGAGTGTAGAACTAACGTAAGGAATAACAGATCTGCCTACTGTGTCAGGTCTGTCACAGACAGATTTGGAGAAATCTGAGGAAATAGCATTAAGGACTGGCCCTAGGCTGAGAACTGTTCTAGGTTAAATCTAGTTGTTAGTTAGAAAGGAGGTCAACAAAACCACATTCAGCTAAAGTAGAATCATAGAATGCTTTGCGTTGGAAGGGACCTTTAGAAGTCATCTAGGCCAACCCCCCTGCAGTGAGGAGGGACATCTGTAATTAGATCAGACTGCTCAGAGCCTCGTCCACCCTGACCTTGAATGTTTCCAGGGATGNTAAACCCCAAAATAACACCCATCCCCCCTCCAAGGAACCCAACCCCAAAAACCTCTTAAAGGAAGAAAAACTTGAGAATCAAGAAAATTCCTCTTAAAGATGCAGAGGTAGGAAGCATCTTCATATGCTAAGTAAAATGAATGCTTTCAGAACAGTATCTGTGAAATAATTTATACTAACAGATCAGGTGATTAAAAACACCTAGGCTATTTCACAATAGATGCATGAAAGATGTATTAGTTGCAATTACACAAAGATGAAGTCTTGCAAAAGAAACTGTACGTATTGTTCCAAATACAAATTATTTGTAATTATATTTGACACAGAGCTAATAGCTCAAAACTTAGATAGGCTGTTTTCAGCCCAGTAAACAAACTGGCAAAAATCTATCCTTCAGCTGGTTTCAGATTTGACCCAAAACTGGTCCTGGCTGTTTGTGTACTGTCTTTGTGTCAGTACAGTAATATTCAGCTGTAAATTCTAAGAGTATGAGCTCATTCATGTGTCTTCATCGACATATAAATGAAACTATAAGAAACATGGGTATGCATGGCGTACCAAGTACCTCCCAACATGACTGGCTAAATTGCCCTGCCATTCAAGTTACCTTTTTCAATACAGATAGACAATCAAAGTACCACTCCTATTACATTTAAAAGTCAGATATATACAAGTCCTTACGTACTAATTACCTGCATAGATATGTGGCAGTAGGTAGGTGTGAATCTCTGAGGCCAAAGCCTTAACCCTGCCTTAAAATAAAAGGCTACCAGTTTGCTGTTACTTAAGATCTGAAATATTGTTCAATTAATTTAGTATCTTCAAAAGAAAATTAGTAAAAACAAAATAGAGGTGTATTTCTCAAATTAGTATTATTAGTCCAGGTAAGTACTTATCTTTGGAGCTGCAGGAAATTTCAAAGCCAGATTAGGCTTCAAGAGGAATGATTTTCCCAGCTAGGAACTATGAACACATGGCATACTGTGGACAACTTGGTTTGTTGTGCTTTTACCCCGAGAACTGGAGAGTACTGCACAGGCTCTGTTGGACAGAAGCTCTGCAACCATACCTCCTGAGAAAACTCTCACAATACATCCAATTAAAGTTGGCAGAAGTTCCCTTCTAATGACCATGAGCCAAATGCCCATTGCAGCTGTACTGCTAGCAACCGCATCAACCGGTCAGCACTGGAGACCCCCACCGATGTTAGTTTCTGATCAGAGCTGCTTTGTAGAAGTTCTGTGGATCTGTTCCTTCCGGTTTCAAGGAAGGTCATATGAAATAAAATGGCATCAGAAAGACAAAAAGGAATCAGAGGGTCCCTGGATCCAAACCCAAGAGCTGCAAGATACTAAATCCCAATGATAACTTAAGACGGGTGTCTTGGCTTAAATAGTTTTCATGGCTCTTGGTCAGTCGTGAATATTGTGCTATCTGTTACACTGCTAGCTCAAGTACGTAATACAGATCAAATTAAATCCAAAAGTCAAAAAGCACTATTTATTGAAAAATAAAAGCAAAGTCCTCAAATTACTGCCCTTGTAAGAGATACTGGCAAGACCTGGCGTTTCCACAAACTGTATCAAAGTGTACACCATCTTAATTGTCATTAGGTGGCTCTCTCCACTTTAAGGTCAGAGATTGTTTCTCGAATATCTGGATTTTGACTGCAAATAAACCATTCCTTCACTGTACTTCCCAACAACGGCAGCAGAGGAGGAGCACTGAAGAACAACTGGAAATCGGTAATCCATCTTCCCCTGACAGAACACTGGCCTCTACAAAGCCTCTCTGCCCGAAAATGTACTTATTTCAGAAACACGCAAGGCTGAAGGGTAAAAACTAATGAGACCAAAAGAAATCTTCTACTGGCAAATAAGGTAAATTAAAGATGTTCTCATTGTTTTGACAGAATCCACGCAATCTCCTGGCAGACTGCAAAGGCAGTTCTAATGACCTACTAGCCAGGGCGTTTCTTAAATGGCAAATAAGTTTTTCTCCTCCCACATTAAATGAGAACGTAGTATTTTAGTTTTACACTGCAATGGAAAGAACTTGAAGCTTAAGCTTTGTTTCAAGCTCAGATTTAAAATCAGGTAACAAAAACATAAGCAGACAATCCCTGAACAACCTCAGTATTAAAAGATTCCTAATACTAAGGATCACGGTGACAAAGGAAAGACTAGCATTTCAGGAAACAGCAAGATCAGGAAGAAAAAATTGAGTTTGTTGTTTCTGCTTCTTTGAATACTATGGAATGAAGTGTATTGTTAGAAATTCAAGCACTGTGTTCCTTCTGGAGGTTTAAAAAAAATCGTAATACTTGAATATCATACCTAGATAACCTGCATCACACAGAAGCAAAAAAGGCACAAACATCAATTTATTTCTACCTTCAGGTCACTTCATGGGCATGAATGAGTCACACTTAATGTTCTCCCTATTTTCGGGCTGCTGCATTTGTTTTGTTCGCTACATCTTCCTTACAAGGTACTTACTACATGAAATCTCTTATTCATGCAAAGCATCGCTTAGTCTGAAAGTGAAATGTGGAGGAACCCAAACACTCTTCAACTGGCAATGAACATGCAGGGAAAAGCTGACACCCAATACAAAGGAATTAATCGAGAGTTTATTCCAGATGGTTCTCTTCACTTAGAATACAAGTCATCAGAATAATCTATCAAATAGACTTGGACTTTAATGATACGATTTTTTTTTTCTATAATGCATTTTGGTTTTTGCTTCTAACAACCTGTTTAAAAAAAAAAATCTGCCAGATGAAATGTTCAGCACAAACTGAAATCCTTACTATCTGTAGAAAATATGACTTAAAAAAGGACACTATCAGGTAATTCTTATTTTAAATGTTTACACTTATAAAAATGCTTTGGAAGCTTGAAACTGAAACCCTTTGTAATAGTTTTCTTCTTCCTACCTCCCTCTTCCCATCTTAAATGCCTTTATTAGCCCAAGATTATCAGAAATGACAGAGTGCAGCTGCTGATTAAAATCATTAAGACGACCACAAATGGATAAATTGTGTTTTTAAAAAAATGGAAGCTTACATGGATTTTTTTGTCAAACAAATAGAATGCATAGATGGCTACAGTACTCATCCATCAATCTTACAGTGTCCACTTGAGGTAGCCTTTCTAAAGAATTACTAAACAAGCCCCAACATAATCTAAATCTTTGCATCAAAACCACTATCTCCTTGAAAGTTCACTCTCAATTTAACACCAGTGGTGATCAACAACATAATACATTTTAAAAGCTTTTGAAAAAACAGCAGGTACAGTGGACATGAATGTTAGTTCTAAATCGGCAGCCCTCAATGTACATTATTGTATGCACATAAATATCTCAGCTATAATACACATTCAAGACCCATCCCTAAAACCCATACTATTATGTAAAGCACAGCCATGCTAACTTCAGGATACAAACCATAATTCCACGTCTGCAAAATGAAAGTAGAATTAGTGGCAGTTTATTGCCTCATACAAATTTAACCAACATGGCAACCATGCCAAAGGAATTAAAACATTATCAGGACTATGTACAGACTGTACATTTCAGAAACATCTGAACAATAAAATGCAAGAACAATCTCCGCATTACGAATTAAACTAAACAAATGGTTTGAAACCGTCAATGCATTGAATGGGTTTACAAAGGCACTTCCCTACCCAAAACAGGAAATGACAATCTGCAGCCTAGAGGGAGGTTGGAGAAGAGTGCTCATCAACTACTGCACAATCTCAACTTTAAGAAAAAATAAGCAGGATTTAGTCAAACATTTATAGGATTCAATGTGATCCACTTCTGAAAGAGTTCACACAGTCTCATCTTTGTTTTTATGTTGCTTTTCTTGGCTCTCTTGTTCCACACTTTGGCTCCTTCGACGATCATGTTTGTCTGAATGGTCCTTGCTATCACTGTGATCATGTTTGTGGGAACGTTCTTTGCTTCTGCTACGCTTTCTAGATTTTTCTTTGCTGGGACTCTGGTCTCGTTTTCTGGACTTCTCAACACTATCTGTTCTTCCTCTGCTTCTGCTTCTACTTCGTTTATTTGACTTCTCTTTACTTTCATTTTTGTGTTTACTTGACTTCTCTTTGCTCCTGCTCCTGCTGCGCTTCCCTGTATTCTTACTTCGGCTCCTACTCCTATGCTTTCTTTCCCGGCTTCGACTTCTACTATGTTTTCTTTCTTTTTTGGAATCCCTCTTGTCATCCCGGTGTTTCTTGTCATCCTTGTCATCCTTGTGTCTTCTCTCTTCTGTATCACCCTTACTTTTCCTTTCCTTTGATCTTTCTCTAGATCGATCTTTTTCCCTCTCACTACCTCTTTCCTTATCATAATCTCTCTCTTTTTTCCGGCTCCGTTCATTTTCTTTCTCTCGCTCCCTATCCCTGTCTCTTCTATCTCCTTTCCTGTCACGACTTCGACTACGGCTTCTGTATCTGTCCCTGCTTCTGCTTCGCCTCCGTTCTAGTGTGCGATCAGTACTTCGAGATCTCCGCCTTTCTTTTTCTCTCTCCTTAGCTTCACGTTCTAATCTCTGCCGTTCTCTCTCTCTTTCTAGTTCTCTATCAAAACTAGATGATCCATGGCCTTCCCGATGATGACTTCTGCTTCTGGATCTTCTGGGAGACCTCCTGGGACTGATGGATCGCCTTGGAGACCTTTCGAAATAAAAGATATTCAATATGAAACACAACCTTTTGAAGTTAAGGAACCCTCTTTACTTTCCAATTTATACTTTACGCACACAGTCAATACTTAATCTTAAATACCAAATATCAACTGATTATTTGAATCCATTAGCATCTATAAACTGTTTTGCCTGTTGCCATAAAACCTATCTCAGCGAACAGACAACACGTTTTTTATAATAAGTAGATCAACATAGAATTCTGAACAGTCATTTTCAAAATAAAGCGTATATGACCTTGAACGTCTACGTTCTACATGCCGGTCTATTTCTTCCATTCCCTCCTTGCCTTCTTTCTTGATTTTTCTAGGTCTGCTTTTAATTTGCTGGTCAATGGTTTTCTGAACTGGCACAGGAATTCTTGGAAACAACGTGGAAAACCATTCAAGCTTAGTGAGGAAGGAACGAAGCATCTCCCCGATGGTCATAACGCAACCCCCACCTGCCTTCACATCCAGGTCCTACAAAATACAAGCAAAAAATAGCCTGATGGTCAAAAATATTCTTTATTGATTAAAAAAAAAAAAAATGCTGCTACATTACTGCCCTCTTGAAGTCTCATGATTATGAAAGTTTACTTGTCTCATAGTCTAATACATTTCCTTAGAAAAATTCAAACTCTGCACCCTTTGGATTTGGCAGTATGTTACAGATAGGGAATGGGACGTAATATATATGCATGCAGGCGCATACTAATCCTGCAGCCATCTGGATGGTAAGGGACTGTCAATGAAGAGATTAACACGAAATCCCCTTACACAGTCTGGCTATATGGTACGATCTGGTATTTTATTTAAATGCCACAAAGTTGAGAAGTCCTCTCAAACTACATTTAATACTCCATTTTGAGGATGTACCACTGCACACCATCATACCCAACCCTGTGGCCTAAATCATTTAAGAACTACATCATTGCCTATCTAAAAATGATCATAGAAAAACCTCTAGTACAAAATGGCATCCTAACAGAATTGGAAGCAATAGCAAACCAACTGCCATGAAGCAGTGAGGTTTCTAATTTAGAAATATGTAAAAAAATAAATAAATGAACAAATAATTGGAAACGCATAATCCATGATGACCATTGTCTCTGAAAAGGGTCATTACCGCATGAAGGCCTTCTTGCTATGCCCTCTCACAGCTCAGGACATGTTAGTCAGCTATTGTCAGTCCCAAACCTATAGTGCAAGCACACAAGGAAAGTGAGATTTGTTACCTAAACAGGAAGAGAAAATCTAAATGTAAAACTGCTTGCACTCACACACATTTAAGTGTTCAGATATACAGTTTTTCCAAATATAATCGCTGCAGAGATCTAAAGAAGAAAAAAAGGAGTTAAACGTAGCACCTGGAGAGTACGTACAGTTAAACAAAATAAACATAAGAAGCATTTTGAAAAGTAACTCTGTATCCTGGGAAGATTTTCACAGCAGCATGACAAAAGATGAACTGCTTCCCCATATTTAAGAACTGGAGAAAAAAAAATAAATGCTGTAGGTTTTAATAATTCCATATATATAAATTTGCTTCATCCTATTGAGCTTGACCAGGACTGGTTAAGAAACTTAAGACAAGCAGCCCCAAGCACTTTTTCCTACATAACACAAAGCTACTGAAAGCAGCTGGGAAAGAAACACTAATTCCAAAAATATATTGGGAAATCTTAAACAACAATAAACAAGTATATGCTGATAAGCCGTACCTGCAAGAACTGAAAAGTATAAACTAAAAAAAGGTGCTCTGAATAATGAACCAGTTAAGATCTGCACAATCAGTCGCATTTGCGATCACTTTATTGTCCTGGGAATCAAGTTGTTTGTAGGACCCTGAAAATGAAGCCACCCCAATCCTCCTCATAAATTACAATGCAACATTGCAGAGAAGAGTTCATATTAACCAGCACCACCTGGGGGAGAAGGAGGATATCACAGCAATGCAATAAAGATTTAAATTTGATTTTTGTTACAAACGAGCAATAACACAGGTTTACCTGAAATAACAGCTGTTTTCCTTTGCACTGTGTTTTTGATACTTAGCATGAAAGAAGCTGTTTAAAATAAATACACTGCATTGCAGTCAGATACAGGTATAATTAACACTGGTTTTAATACAAGTATTCCGACATCATTTGCAACTACAACATTTGAAATTTCTTGAAGTGGATGTCTACTGTCACACTGAAGAGGGCAAGTGATCCTTCCTTACATTTATGATGTAACTTAAAACCTGCTCAATAAATACAAATTGCAACAGTGTGTAGCAGACTGTATATTCAACTTCATAGACTGAGAAACCTCACCCACCAGCTCCTTCTCTATTTCTCCAGACAGTAAATCAGGACTATGGTACCAAAGGTATTCTCCTATCTGACTACATAATAATGCAGCCTCTTTGGTGAACTCCTTCAGTTAGCAACTCGCATTTCTTTTTTTGCCCCGTTAGCAAAAACATTAAGGTTACTAGAAACAGTGACACCTTATGCAGTAATTAGGCTATTTGTTTCTCCTCTGAAGAAATCCTGGGTTTAGTTAGTCCAGGACATGAATAACAACCACAGAAATTTTTGGTAATATTTTAGAAGGTGAATGAATGTTCATTTCTGCTGTATACTTCCCACTCTTTATGTAAGCAGCAATTTCCCCTGTCCCAGTAATAAATGCAAAATACAAATTTAGCACTCTCAGGACTTACTATACCTTGCTTAAAAATAATTCTTTTTCTAGAAACCGCACAGAAGACACACTTACACAGCCCACTGTCTGCATTCCGATTTAATAAACCTGTTTTACGTGGCTTTGTAATATTTGACACAATCGCATCCTAACCAATGGAAAATTCTGTTCAATCTTTGAAACCTAAGGAAAAAATGAGCCAGGTCCCAGCTCAGATCCATTTCCTGCACTCATTAATGAGGTTACAAGAACATAACATTGCAACATTCAAACTACAGAAAACCTTATCAGGCAGTGTTTAAACCTAAAGTAGTAACAGGAAAAGAAACAAAAGAAAACAAATTATTACCCTCGCCGACATACCTCTTCATCATCAAGAAAGGATTCAAACCAGTCCCATAGATCTGTAGGTGGTTGTGTATACCTTTAGGCACAAGAAGAATGTAAAATTTTAATACAGCTTTTTGTACATTAAATTAGCTATTAGTTGATTATACTGATACTTACCTAATATACATAAATCCGAGAGCCCTAATATATGGAGAGTCTGTATGAGTTATAAGGCCCATCACTTGCTTACGAGTGAGTTTCAGTGTAAATAATTTGTAGAGCAGACAAAAGGCAGTAGACACAATTCCTCCAGTTCCAACACCCCGCACCTTTCAAAAGAAGAAGAGTTAGGTGACAACGCCGGAAGTCACAAAGACATCATCCCAAATTCACAAAAGAATATGAGAACTAAGACAGGATAAAATCTGAAGCTACAAACAGAGCTATGTAGAAAAAGTAACACTACTTGCATCCACAGCTCTGGAAGCAAGGGGAACGTATCAACTCTTCATAATAAATACTTCTACATCTAGGGACTGAGCCAACATACAAGCAAGTTTTAGCTATGCTTGGGAAATGTATTTACCAGACAGAAAAACTGAAGAAGGCACGTACTTCTACTTACCCCTCCACACATCCCTGTCTGGCCTGCTGTTTTTCTGCTCCCCTTTTCCCATGGTTCAACATGCGTAACCTGAAAGGGTAGGGTGGGGGGAAGGAAAGAAAGAAAAATTACAATTACAACCTCCGTAAGTTTTAGTTGCCTATACAAACCTAATGTAAACAATGGATATCCTAAATCAGTCTTAAATAGCTGCCCTACCAAGTTCAAGATCAAGCCTGCTTTGTCATTAAAGCAAAGCATTTGGCATTTTTAATTACCACATTAAGAAGTTAGAGCCAAAGTCATGGATAAAGTTTAAAAAAACCTAAACAAAACCAAAACCCCAACAAAGCAAGGATCCATGCTTATTCTATACTCCACATGCTTTCAAATACTTTATGACTAAACCCCATCTGTACTATTTTCTATGGTGACTAAACAATTACCTTTATTCAAACTGCCTCTTAACAAGTTCAGTGATACCTGCTGATGACAGCTACAGGAATCAAAATCTACAGTCTCATATTCATAAACCTAATTTATGCAGTGAGCTTAGCTAGAGATTTCGAGTATCACCTACAATTAGGACAAAAGAAAGATGTCTATAAAGTGTAGTATTTTAATCTAAAAAGCCAGTGCTTTTTCTTGTAGACTGCAGTGATATTCTCAGGTAAAATGATTCCTAAGTACTGGGGTTGTTTAGTTGGGAGGAGACTGAGGGCAGACCTTATCGCTCTCTACAACTTCCCGAGAGGAGGGGGTGGGTCTCTTTGCCCAAGTAACCAGCGACAGGACGATGGGTAATGGCCTCAAGTTGCGCCAAGGGAGGTTTAGATTGGATATTAGGAAAAATTTCTTTACTGAAAGAGTGGTGAGGCATTGGCACAGGCTGCCCAGGGAGGGGGTGGAGTCACCATCCCTGGAGGGGTTCAAAAAAAGTGTGGATGTGACACTCTAGGACATGGTTTAGTAGACACGGTGTTTTGGGTTGATGGTTGGACTAGATGATCTCAGAGGTCTTTTCCAACCTTAATAATTCTATGATTCTACTAATGAGTAAAGTGTACCTAATTCAAATCTTTTGAGATGTGTTTAGAGACGAGTGCACGAACACAGTTAACCAACACCATTCCTTAAAATTGACAGTAAGAATCATAAACAAGAATCATAGAACTGCCTAAGCTACACTTGAAACTGTGAAATTCGAAGTAGTAACGTCTGGCTCAATAAACACATATATTTCCTAAACAGGCCAACTTAAAAAAAAAGCAAAACAAAAAAGATACAATGGTGTTACCCTGGACTGGGGATAAGAGTCTGTGGCCACGTTGTACTGTAGTTCACATATAAAAATTCTTTAACAATACATGAAACAAAACTAGTTATGTGCACAGTCACATGAAATCAGAGATCTACTAATGGCTGAAGTTGCTGATTTTTTTTTTAAGTTGCTGTCTTATCCGAATAGGAAAGATGAGAGGTGCCAATGCCATAGAATTCGAAATCAACTATGACTTCCTGCATTATTATCATCACATGAGAAGTTCACAAGTACTATGTAAATAATACTGCACATCCTTATGATTATTTAGTTTTGCCTCTCACAGGAAAGTAAAAGTATTTTTTTAGTCAAAGGATCGAGTATGACACTATCACAATAGTAGTCTTATTTTTTTTTAATTACAGTTATATTTATTGGCCACAATCAATATAAACATGCTGGTTTTGACAGCTATCAATAAAAAAAAAATATCCCTGAAAACAACGCTCGTTTCAGAAAAGAGTATTTAAAGGTTTGATCCTACAAAGACTGCTGCATATGCTTAACTTGTCGGAAATATATGTATTAAATGAAGTTGAGGACATGCATATGGTGCTAAGATCAGGGATAAAGAAAGCAGAAGCCATTCACTTTGCAGATACAGAACTGAAACAGGACACCAGAACTACAAATTAATTAATTAAAATATCTAGACAGAATCCATATCTTCAAAGATGGTCCCTATCACTAGCTGCCTGTGTGACTTAAGATCATCTTTCCTGAGAACTCAGCACCCAGCATTCTTTAGTTTTTTTAAATGAGCCACTTATTTTTGTTCCCAAAGACTAATACACTCAAAAATGCACCTGCCACGGTAGATATCTTGCTCATTAAAAAAAAAAGCCAGCAATTTTCCAGGAATCTTAAAAATACGAACAGAAGTAGAATGTTCTGAATATCAATGAAGTACCCTAACCATCATGTTATCTTCTCCCTCACATCTATTACTCATGAGTAAGGGGCTTAGTCTTCCCCTTATTTAGCATGTAGTTCTGAATCAGAATAACTGCCAAGTTCAGTAAACAAACTATTTACACTGAATTAATAAGCAGATATTTAATGGTATGTCAAAATTCTTCCCTAGTTTAAGATTAAGCCACTTATGAAATGAAACACTGAGACAAGCAAAAGAACTATTTGACCTACTGCAGTTCAGCTCTATCAATGCTAAGACAACGAATCACATCAAGTATTTTTTACTACATCTGAAAGGGTCCATGTAAAATATAGTAAGCTCTCAAATTTTCTGAAAATATGTTTCTTTTATAAATTCTTCAGCTCTTGCCACCACTTGCAAAAATAAACTTTGCTGCTTTCCATTCTGACAGTCAGAAAGAATTATTTCTATCTTATATGCAGCAAGTGGTAAATTAACTGAAGAGAAGCTTTGTCGACAACCTATGTTACTCCAAGTATTAGGAGAATTAAGTAGTCCACTCCAAATGACAGAGCACAAGCAGAGAAGTGCTGTTACTAAGAGGAAAAACAGTAGCACTGTCCTCATAAGTGCAAACAATGCCAAAAAAAGATCACAACATACTTGTGTGGAGTTATTTTTTACAATTATAATGACCAAAGTAACTTGATTTGCCCCAGTTAAATGAGACAAAAAGACTATTTTATTTTTTTTAAATTTCAAGGTATATTGAAACCCCCTAACTGACACAGTAACATTATCAAGCAGAATCAAAACACCTGAGAAAAATATCTCAGTAACCACCAACATACAGCTGACTGAAGACAGCAGCCTGAATTATCTAAGTTTTGCTCTCATTATCAGAACAAAGAACATGGCTGTGTGGATGAGCATTAATTATGCACACCTCTACCTGGGAGACTGGCTTGATGGAAGCCTCGCTGCAAAACTGATTCAATCCTGCTAACAAAACAAGAACTGAGACATGGGTGTACTGAAACAGTTCAGTTACCTCCCCAGCACATCCCACCTAACGCCAAGAGAAGCTCTAACATGAACGAGTTTTTGATTGGGTATGGAGAGGGGGGATCCTAACCTCTAACTGAGGAAGAAGGCCACATGCGATCTCCTGTTGAAACCACCTACAGTCACCACCGTACCTTTTGCAGTTATACAGCGTGTCGGCAACTCCTAGGCTGCGGGGAGTGCTTGTCTCTAGAGACGGCATGCAGACCTGGTCCCCTCCCCACTCTCTCCGACTGAGAGCACGGTCCTTAGACGGCCATTTCATCCCCACTGCCCTGGCTCACGCTGCCCACTTCAAAACTAACTTACAACTCCAAAATTCCAAATCCGATGCGAAACACACTTCTTTTGCCAGAAAGAGAAAGCAGCACCTTGGATTCCCCCAACTAAGCAGTAAGAGATTTAGTCCCATCCCTCACCGCAAGACAGGGGACAGGATGGCAAGAGAGAGAATCCGCAGGCCGCAATCAGAGCCTTCCCCCGCCAGAAGCCCCAGCCACAGGGAGGCTGGGGACAGGCGCCAGCACAGCCCCACAGCGCCCAGGGCGCGGCCTGCAGCCTCACCTTGAAGTAGATCTCGTCCACCACTTCGTGGTAAGTCTTGAGCTCATAGAGCTGCACCTTGAAGTAGGGCGACGAGAGGATGTTGGTGAGGATCATGGGGTTCAGGTTCATGGTCTTCTCATTCCCCCACAGCGGCAGCACGTTGCCCTGCTTGCCTGAGGCCGCCGGCTTAGGCGCTCCGCTCTGCAGCTGCTGCTGGCCCGGCGGGACGGCGCCAGGCTGGTGCTGGGCCGCCTGCTGCCCCTGGCAGTTCCCGGCGCCGACGGCGGGGCTGTTGTTGGCCATGGCGGCGCGGGGCCTGCAAGGCGGACGAGCGGCCGCGCCACAGCAGAGCGCGGGCTACCGGGCCGGGCGCTGCCTCCGCCAACCGCTAACAAGATGGCGGACTCCGCGGAAGTGACGGCCTCGCCTTCCGGGGCCGAGCCGACCAATCCCCGCGGGGGAGCGCGGCGGCGCAGGGCGGGGGCGGGAGAGGAGGGGAAGGGAAGGGACCGGGGCGCCGGCCCCACCCCGCGGCTCGGCCACTTCCCGCGCCTGTGCCTGGTGCCTGTGCCTCCTCCCCCCCTCTCTCCCCCCTCGGCCGCCCGCCCGCTCGCCCTCGCGCTTCTGAGCTGCCGAGAGCCGCGCTGTCCGTGGCCCGAGGCTCACCTCAGCCGCGGCGCTGCCCCGAGCCGGGCCCTCTGGACGGGGAGTTCCCGGCCGGGGGGAGCGGGGGGCCGTGCGGCCTGCCGGGGGACAGCTGCTGTCGCCGTAGCGCGGGACACCGAGCCAGCGGCTTGGCAAACTTGGACGCTGCTCCCGTCGGTCACCCTCGTCGGCGGGAATGGGGTCAGGGGAGCGGACACCGGCCGCCTGCTTCTGCCTCCGCGTCAGCGGAGAGGCCAAGAAATAATGACGGAGCGGTTAAGTGTGCAGGAATCTTGGCTGAAGGGGCGTGCGTTGATGGCCGCACGGCCAGGATACGTCGAAGCCTGTTCGCTTGAAACTAACGCGGGTTAGGAGGCCCGCTCCGCCGGCCGGGACCTGGCAACGGCTGAGCAGCTTCTGATGTGTATGTATGTGTATGTTCTTGGCGGGTGTACTGTCGTACACCAAGAACACAGTAGCTTATTCCCTGCTGCTAAGTTCAAGCTGGCCGCCTCCTTCTGAAATTAGCTACGCTACATACAGACTCAGAAGAATCAGAATTACGTTAATGCATTTGAAAACAAACAGCTGGATTTAAGAAAGTAACTGTCTACATTTAAATGCTATCAGGGAACAGAGAAAAGAGAAAATCATCCAGTTTTGCCTGAAATGTACGATAGATGAATGGAACTGGAATTTTCAGGTTACGTTTAATTCATTCGAAGGTTTCCTACAGGTTTTGAATTACATGCTTTTTTGCAAAAGCACAAAAATCTAGGTATGTACTTTGGTGTCAAGCTTTAACCTGAAGTACGAAAGGGAGACCAAATGCATGATTTAGAATTGCCAGGAGGTTCTAAACATCATATGACTGTGCAAAACAGTAACTGAAAGTCCACCGAAAACCGGGCATAGTGGGACAAAATACGTTTGGTTGTACAGACAGAGAAGGGCTCCATGTTGCTCAGCGCATCAGCAAACGGGTGCAGGGAGAAGTTGGTATGGAAGCATCCATGGAAATGGCATCTCTACATGTGTGCTACTTAAAACTAATTTAGATATTGAATTAAAAAATGAGGAGATAAATACTGCGGGAAGTAACGATAGAGTATCTTCACTCTTCATTACACACTGAAAACCTGAGCAGCAGTAACTCATCTTCCTTACTCCGGCCCTCCAGCGTACCTTAGAGCTTGTACTACAGCAGAAAAGTGTTCTTATCAGGGCTGTGACAGCTAACAGTTTCTCTAAGCTGCCTGTTCTGCTATCTAGGCTTTTCACTCCCATTTTCTAGGAATAACTTCTCCACCGTTTTCTAGGAATAACTTCTCCAGCCTCCTTTTGGCCTCCTCTTCCCATCTCAGCTGATTTCTAAAGATGTTCACAAAACCTTCCTTACACATCACAGGACTCTACCATCTTGATGCAGTAAATACCCATTTAACAATCTCATATAAAATTGAAGAACTAATCACTAAATTAATTCTAAGAAAGTGTCCTTACAGCAGTGAAGTAATCCTGTTCTGGAGACAGTTAGCTAGAGTAGTAACTTTTCTTTGACGCTGAGTGGGGTTTTTTGTTGTTGTTTAGGGTACCCTTGACTTTTTGAGCACTTCCTTAATTTGTCTTGTATTACCTCTTCAAGACAGCCTGTATTTCTGTTATAATTTATATTACCCAATTTGTATTTTCATGCATTTACCTTTTCCTGTTGGAATATTTAGTCAATATGTTCCAAAATCTCAGTGTTTTTCCTCTATATAAGATAACATTTTTGTACCTCATATGCAGTCCCTCTGTGGTGGTGATGCTGAAATCTTTGATATAGCTGCAACCTACAAATTCATTTGCTCCAAATTAGATTTTTCTTCCCTCAGGCATCCCAGCTAGTCTTTATACAGAATAGAGTCAAAGGAAAAAAAAAAAAA
>VZTL01016444.1:0-11999 GCA_013400535.1 Scopus umbretta
AAACAATTGCTCACCACCAACCACTCAATGCCCAGTCAGTCCCCGATCTGCAGCCATGCCCTGGCCAACTCCCCCCAGTTTCTATAAGGAGCATGATACCGTATGGTATGGAATAGCCCTTTGGGCAGGTTGGGTCAGCTGTCCTGGCTGTGCCCCCTCCCAGCTTCTTGTGCACCTCCAGACTTCTCGTTGGCCAGCCAGTATGAGAAGCTGGAAATTCCTTGACTGCTTAGCAACATCTAAACAATCAGTATATTATCATTATTTTCATCTTAAATCCAAAACACAACGCTGTACCAGCTACGTGAAAGAACATTAACTCTACCCCAGCTGAAACCAGGACATTAGAGCTCTCCTTCCCAGAGCCATTGAGATGTTCTCCGCTGGGACTGCTGCTACTTATCCTCATCTGTGAAAAGTATATAGGTGAAATAGCAGCACAAAGGAGGCTTATACACCTCTAATTCTTTAACCATTTTTGATAAAGCAAGAGCAGGTTGGGAAGGCACAGATTTGCTCTGCAGTGCCAGAGTGATTCATCTCCGCAGAGAGGTAAGGAGGGAAGAGGAGGGTACATTGACACTCCTTACAGTATTTAACCCAGACTATATCCAGCCAGACATGTTTTCTGACCACCTCCCGCCACGACTGACCCGTTTAAAGCTACTTTTACACTGAGTGGCAGCTGCACTTTTGGGTGAACCCTACAGCCCCGGCCGTGGTGACCCAGGCTGGGGACCCCTGAGTGGGCTGTGGCACCCTTCCAAGGTAATTAGAGTAGTATGTATGAGGATGGGGCATGTCCAGATCTCCCCTCAGTATGAAGAGGACACAGCTGAGATGCACAAGGGACAGGACCGTGGAAAACCTTGGTCTGAGAAGCATATGCTTTACCTGGACAGTGGGAAATCTGACACCTTGGTGCAGCGCAGAAGTTTTGAGCATTTAATCACAGACAAACGTTCTTCTGCACCCAAACAAATATATCTATTAAATCATCTTTAAACAATGCGGCAGCTAATCCTTGCACACAGCAAAGCCCTGCCACACACAGACTGCAGCAGGGAGAGGCCAAGCTTGCTTTCAATTTAAATGCTTGCTATCAATCTGGTTTTCAAAAAAAAAAAAAACCACAAAAAAAACCCAAAACAAAACAACAAAAACTCTCAAAAATAGCTTCTGCTACCCTGATGGAAGATTTTTCTGTGTAATACACTACCCTCTGCTGCTCATACATGCTAATTACAATGCAGTGACAATATTCCTGTGGTTTTGAGCTCTATAGGAGAGATCTGGTGTTTGGTGTTAATCCTGGCATTAAACTCAAAGGGTGTGATCTATTTATTGCTGCAATCTAAAGGAAGTGGTGGCTCGTCTGTTCATGATAGCTGGATTTATTTAAAAAGCACATTTGGGTCCTGTCTGAACTTAAAGATTTTTTTTTTTTTTTCCTACATCTACACTGAACAGAATTTGTTCTGCACAGAAATTAAGGCCAAAGACTTTCTGCAGCAGAGCTGTACTGGGAGGCTAATGGAGCCACAAACAGCAATACTCACAAAATGTGTTTCCAAAGTGGTTGTTCAGTCAGTCCACAGTTTTTGCTGCAGTACAGGAATTGAAGCTCATCACATCAACTACAAAAAAAAGCAGCTTTATCCCAACAAACATCAAAGTGATGATAGTTTAAGGACCACTGGCAATTGGCAGTTCTGGATCACAACCTCATAGATTTACTTGATTTAATTTGTCCACAAAGAGGCACACAGGCTCATTTATCCTCGGTCCCTTCCTGCTCCCTCTCTGTGCCCTGCACAGTTTGGGCAGGCTGGAAGCACTGCTGCCTGCACACATGCACCAGGGTGAGGGCAAAGAAAAGTGAATGATGGGATCATTGTTTTTTCTCAGGGGTGAAGGGGAGCTCACTCACATGTCTCCTCTGGGTTAGGACCTGCAGAGCATTCCACATAAGCCTCCTCTCACCCAAAAATGATCTGGTCAGAGCAGCTGTAAACAAATGGATATTTCTGTGGAAATTAATTGCTGGAATTATTTTTCCATCTTCCCTAATGCTGCCACTAAACCAAGTGGCACCAAATCCTCCCGCCTCTCAAGAATTGTCCACAAGATTTTGGCAGGGATGGGAAGGAATGAAAATAAACTCCAAAGCTGACTCTAGCCCACAAGTCTACCTGCAAGGCTTCTACTGATAATACAGAGGATGAAATCAGTGTATCAACATCTTCTGATTGCCAAGTCCCTCTACAGTCGTTGCTCCCAACTACACCAGTATGGATCATACAAAGAGACTGAGGGATTTTGCTTGGTTCAGTACATTAAACAGTTCTTTAGTAGATGTTTCTATTTTTTCAGACCCATAAAAACTTAATGACCTTCTTTCTTACTGCTTTACCTCCTACCATAGACCCAGAATCAATTCCCAGCAAAGTATTTTACTGGCATCTCTTTACTGGAAGGAGAACAATAATTCTTGCTGGACTGGACAGCTATGCTAGAAGGTGAGATATATACTTCTCCTCCTCAAAAGTTTCCCCAGAAGCACAGAAGAGGTGACCCAGAAGAAGGAGCTGAAGGAGGAGGGATTTCAGCTCAACACCGAGCCGAGATACCATCTCTCCAATTTCAATTCCTCTTGGCTATCGCAGCCACCCTTACTTAGACCTATTTTTGCAAAGCTGCAGTGGCATGTGATTAACTTTATGCTCTGGGCAAAGTCCCCTTGAAGGCAAATGTGCTTTAAATGCGCAGGCAGCAGAAACTTATTCTGTTTGCAAAGCCAGGTACACGCATAAGTCTTTGTTGATTCAGGATCATGTTCACAAGAATAAAAGCAACTGAACAACTACTCTTTGTGTGACCCTGCTCAGAAGGACTTGCAAGATATTTTCTTCTAAGTTTCTTAAATTGGTTGCAATCAACTTTCAATCTATCCAACTGTTTTATCCTAATTTCTGCATAACAGCCCAACACCTTGTACATAATGTGAACAGAAACTGCATATATAGAACCCTGGTGAAACTGCAAAATAGATCCCTGGTGAACTGAGTGTCTGGTATGTATTACTTGTGGGAATTGGTTTCTTTTTAATGCAATATTGATGGTTTTATGATGATTTTTTTTTTGTTGCAAGAGGTAGGAAAGATTGTAAGTTGGTGTCTAATTGGTTATAGTGTCACTCTTTTACATAACTGTCTCCTCCTCTTACAAGATAAAATTGCTTAATGCATGTAACAAAGCAGGCAAAAATATTTAATTACTCGGTAGGCAAAGACAATGCACTGATCAGAAATTATGACCTACAGAAGCAGGAGGAGAGTTTTCAAGTAGATATTACCTCTTGAACCTTCACTGGAGGCACCTGAGCTTCTCCCACGAACAGCAGCATCATGTAGAGGAGAAACAGGAACTGAGGAAACCTATAGAAAAGCACTGGAAAGGACTTCCCCAGGTCATCTAGTCTATATTCTAGGGAGAACCTGAATCACTCAAAATCTTCCTGACATGCCGCCAAAGATTTTTGGCCCCAGATGTATTGGGGCCAAGGCTTAGGTGCAACGAACATGAAGTGAAGCGGGATGATCCATGCCCCCCACAGGAGGCTGAGATATTTGCCACGATAAGGATCAACTGTATTCAGTTGGCAACTGAAATGGCTCAGGAAAAGGCTTAAAATACAGCGGGACACGGTGCAGGATCAGGGTGGAGGCTCCCTGGTGTGTTGGTGGACCTGGGTGGTATGCCTCTATGTGGATTTGGCCAGGGTTACTCAAAGAAGTCTTCACAGTACTGTTTTTCTTCCCTTTTGGAGACTAGAAATAAGTTCTCGTCTCTAACTGGCCACTTCTTATGCCTCCTTGGGTACCATTCCTAGCCAATTTTTGGTTTAAAATTCAGTGGCAAGACACATGCATACAGCTGGCAAGCTTTGTTTCCTTAGGAAACCAGGCTAAAAATCCAATTAATAAACCTAGCAGCATCAAACTCTACCTTGAAACTTTAGTTACTTATTAGTTTTGCCTTTGCAGGTGCTGAAGACAATAAAATTCCCAACATTGAAGCCCTAGCCAGATATTGAAAAGCAGCCAAGCTCCTAAGGCTGGGGCACTGGAAATAATCTGTTTCCCTGCCAAAACCAGAAGAAAGTTAACAAGCAATTTAAGTTTCAAGGCAAGCCGTTTTCATGTGTGTTGTTCATTTATTTGTCTTTGCTAGATAGGTTTTTGTTTCCTTTCGGTCCTTAACTTTTAACTGCACAAAGCTGCCAGGGAGGAGAATGATGTGTCGTGGGAAGGAATTGGAAGGAGACTCAGACAACATAAAAGTGCTTGTTTTAGACGCAGAGACAAAGGGGCTGAATCAGGTCAACTCTGCTAGATCACAACAGCCGGATACATGTGTAGGACTAAGATGATACCATAAAGAAAGTCATCAGCCCACCCAGCCCAGGGACAAGCCACAACATAGATCAGGCTGCTCAGATTCACTGGTGATGTTGTATTGATTGTGTCTTGCGTTTGCACTGCCTGAGAAGAAATTCAGATTTAGCTGTACCAGCCCTGCTACCCTCAGCCATCCGAGCCACAGGCTCCTGTGCTAGGAAATCCATCTGTAAAGGGAGAAACAAGATGCAAGCTCTCAGAAGACTGCCTTGCAAAGGTCCAGTGAATAAGCCTGCTACAGCAATGGTTGTCCCTCTAATAACCTCCTGTTTAAAGGGAAACTCAAACTATTGCAACCATTTACTCTGGTGAGAATCCTAAAAGGTTCACAACCCTTTCTAGCCTTCCCACTTCCCATGAAACCTTTTGACTCGGTCCCAGAGTGTGACTACTCAAATCCTTCTTAAAGTCCCTATAAGTAGGTGCTGCTGCTTTTCCTTACGGGCGAGCTGTGAGTCACCACTGACTGATTCTGTTATTCAGCCACCCGAGAAGACTCCAGAGGAGGGGCTGTGGCTGCCTTTCTGCTGTTAAATCCACCCCAGCAAAGCTCTTTGGAGCAAAGTACACTTTAGAGTGATTAAAAGGTAAATCATTAGTCATTTGCATTTCAGCTCCCAGGATTTTTTTTTTTTTTCTGAAATCAGGGACTGAATTCCAGAGGCATATCACCATGTATTCCCCTCTTTCCTTCCACCACCATTTTTGAACCCTCACGAATCTCAAAACTTAGATGATTATTTCCTTCCCATCATGATAGAGCATGTCTCAGGACTGAGGCATAAGTGCTAGGCAAAGAGCAGAGCTAGAAGGAGCAAGGTTGGAGACACTAAGGGAAGACCCAGGCATCTCAAGGCCAATAAGCCTCAGCACAGAGGGTGAGAACTTACAAGATATGAAGAGAAACCCTTTGAAGACACACAGACAAGAGTCTGGCAAATGGACCAGAAGGAAAGACCTGCTCAGTTCTGCACCAGGGTAGTTCTGCTGGCCACAGTAGCAGCAGACCACCTGTGGTTTATTGGATGCTGATTTCTTACAAGCTCCCCTTCCTACACAAGCCCACATCCTCGTCTTATCTTCATCTGTCTCCTCTTGTTCTTTCTTCCTTCAGTTCCTACGCACAACCTTGTAAGCCACACGCTGACGGACGGCAGCTTGGCCAGGCAGTGAGCAAAGTGCTGATTCTGGAGTCAGGGCAGCTGCCAGAACAACCCAGGAGCAAAAACCACTTCATCCTTTGGAAGAGGAACAAAGGAGCATCCAAGTCTCCAGCACTGCCAAGGTCACGTGAGTCAGGGGAAGGGAGACCTAATGTCTCAGACACCTGATGGGCTGGAGGAACAAGCAGCTGCTGAGGCTTTTTGTATGGCAGGGGATGACTGTGAGCAAAGGGCTCAGATGCACCAGGTAGCCATCTGTGGTGGTTTCAGAAGGTATCACTCCACAGCTCTCTGTTCCTCTGCCAAAGGGATGGGGTGGGCAGCCAGAATCAATAATGTTTTGGATCGCCTACTTTAAGACACAGAGCACACTTGGACCCTCATGGTTCAGTTTTGCACCTAACCCACCCACTGTCAGCAGGCCAAGTAACAATTGGAAATCCTGACTAATTTTGGCAGATCAGTTGCTGTCCATGGAAATTTGTCACCTTGGGGTTTTCTTTTCCCAGAGAAGTAATTCTAGCTGGGATGGGATTTCTCAGAAAATCACAATTCTTTCCAGCTGTCCAGTCTGTCAACATGTCATTGTGCTTCTATAGTAGCATATGTCTTTGTAATATTTCTAATTAATATTAAATGTTTGGGTGTTGTTTATTTAAAGAGTTCGTGATCATGACGACAAACCCATTTAACTGCAGAACCACCAGTCAGCCAGTATATTCTTCATAATTAAAAGCCTTTTCCCAATCCAAACACCTATTTCTAATCCTTTAATTTGTACCTATATGCCAAACACTGTCGTACTGAAGTACAGCATTAGACAACCACCTCTTCCTTGGTCCTTCTATAAAAGCAGCTACCCGACTCAAAGACCACCTTAGAGAAATAAGCCCTGACACAGGTCATGCATCATATAGGGAGAAGCAGCTAGTCTGTAATATCTGGAGGCAGAGAAAGGCCACTGCAATGAAAGCGTAAGTGGTTTCTCAGAGTAGTTCTTCATTCTCTGTTAAGATCCCTTTTGAAGCCATGTGCACACCTTTGACCAACAGCATGCAGCTTTCCAAGGTTTCATGGAAAACGAGCAGTTCACAGATCTTTATTCAGGTTCTGCTGCTTTGCACATTTGCATAGTTGTGTACGTCTCCAGCCAAACTAACTATATTTGAGAGAAAAATAACTTTCCCTCGCTGAGGGACTAACTGCAACATCATTATCCACCCTGATTAACCTCTTTCTGTTCTTTCATCCTTTGCTGCATTGCTCTAGTGACAACTTCAGAAGATGACTTAAACTTCAAGGGAGTTAAACTTCAAGCCATAATCTTGCCCACAGGGAATAGCGTTGATGGTGCCTCAAAATACTTGCTCTAGCAGTAGCTACGAAGTTGTCACAGCTACAATACATTCTATAGGTATATGGCTTTAGGCACTGACTTTGTAGACTTATACACATATTGGTTCCAGATATTCTATGCATTAAATTAGGCCATGAAAGTACTTAGACCTCAAAGTAAAATCACCATAGACACTGAAAAGTACCTGAGCATTGATAATTAGCAGGGAATTTGCAAATCCCCTTGTAGCCAAAGTCTTGGACAAGTCTACAGGAGCGGTTTGTAGTCTGGAGTGTTCCATATATAAGGAGCACAGACTTGCAGACTTACCCTTTCTTGGAACAGCTTTCGCCATCACTCTTCACTGTGGTCAGCAGTTACTACATGAGCCATGCCGCCCTAGTTCACACTCTATAATAGACACGGCTGGGATCAGATGTGCTGATACACATACTGCCCTGAGATTGTTCAACCCTCAAAAAAGAAAAGTCTTGGTGTGGGACAGAGATACTGAGAAAGGTCTTTCCGAATCCCACCAAACTTCAGGGAGTTAACTGCAGCAACTAGGAAGCCTGCTCACCCAACAGCAAGTTGGGCATCTCCAGCCTTCCTGAGGGACATGAGTTACACCTGCAGTCTTCAGGGATTCAGGTGCAAGAGGCCCTTCAGTGCTTACCTCAGGCAGGATTCATCTGACTAAACACAGATGTCTACATCAAAGTCATCTTCATCTCAACCGATCTTCCTAAGCTCTTCATGAGCATTGGAGAGGAAGCACTTTGGGTATGGGTCTTGTCATCATGACATTGATCTCCCAAATAGATCTGGTGAACTAATCACCATTTAAACACTCCTATTTCTCTCCACTGACTATACCACGGTCTTGTGCAGGGGTAGCTCAGCAAACATACCCACTGCAGACGTCGTGTTCGCATCTAGATGGGAATGCAGTCCTAGCCTAAGCGTGTTCGCTGTCTTNGTTCACACTCTATAATAGACACGGCTGGGATCAGATGTGCTGATACACATACTGCCCTGAGATTGTTCAACCCTCAAAAAAGAAAAGTCTTGGTGTGGGACAGAGATACTGAGAAAGGTCTTTCCGAATCCCACCAAACTTCAGGGAGTTAACTGCAGCAACTAGGAAGCCTGCTCACCCAACAGCAAGTTGGGCATCTCCAGCCTTCCTGAGGGACATGAGTTACACCTGCAGTCTTCAGGGATTCAGGTGCAAGAGGCCCTTCAGTGCTTACCTCAGGCAGGATTCATCTGACTAAACACAGATGTCTACATCAAAGTCATCTTCATCTCAACCGATCTTCCTAAGCTCTTCATGAGCATTGGAGAGGAAGCACTTTGGGTATGGGTCTTGTCATCATGACATTGATCTCCCAAATAGATCTGGTGAACTAATCACCATTTAAACACTCCTATTTCTCTCCACTGACTATACCACGGTCTTGTGCAGGGGTAGCTCAGCAAACATACCCACTGCAGACGTCGTGTTCGCATCTAGATGGGAATGCAGTCCTAGCCTAAGCGTGTTCGCTGTCTTCCCAGCCTAGCCTAAGCACATTCCCTGTCCAAATTCCCAAAAGTGACAGCTCTGCAAAGGCTGAGATGCTGTTAAATCAACCTTGAGGCAGTAACAATGAATAGGATGATCTCTCAAGCATTTTCTCAGCCTTGCTTTCTATGACCACATGCTTAAACCGTCCACGGTCTTATTAATCTGCTTGCAATACGCATGCATTGGCACCTTAAGGAATACCTGTCCTACAGGAGAAATGCTCAGAGTTTTGCTGAAATGAGAGTTATTATAAACACACTGGAATTTCTCAGGGTGTAAAGGCTGTATTTCATCCCTATTTACAAGGTGACAAGAGGCAAGATTCAGCAAATGGACTTAAATAAGTCAAAGGCACAAAGGTCAAGCCATATACCTTGCTTTGTGTATAGATTTATACTGGAAATGAGGTGCAGCCAAATAACAGAGCACCTATCTACTAGGGCCAGCGGAGGCAAAAACCAGGTTGAATTTAGACCTCGGTGGGTTTCTGAAGGGATTAATTTGTTCAGGTGGTTATGAAAGCAGAGAGCTGACTTCACAGCTGGGGCAATCCCTTCCTACACCACGTATCCACAAGCAGCTACGACATTCAAACACTTTCCATGAGCAGGTTGATACAGCATTTTAAAAAAGCCCCTGCTCCTGCCCAGCACTCCTGCAGAGACTGATCTCCTTGCTGCAAGATAAATGCTCTCTCTGCAGCTATCGCCACTGCATTAAAAGACCGATTAGGTCATTAAGCCTATCTCAGGGCCAATGCAAGATTTTCCCTAACGTATATTTTCCAGTGCTTTGTCCAGGCTGATTTTAATGACTTCTTCACTACTAAACTTGGCCGTGTGGCATAAAAGCACCTTGAAATGACAGGGGTAACAATGATTCTGCCAAGGGAAGCTGCTGTTTGCAAATTTTTTTTTTTCCCTGACTCCTTCAGATTTTACAACATTTTTCAGGGTCTGGAAATAGCCGAAGTGCTGTCGTTAGCAGTAAGCAGCCAAAGCAAAGGAAGGAGAGAAAAATTGAGTCATTCTTCTAACCATATGTCTGTTCCCCATGTCTGTCTAGAGAGTGCAATTAGCAACAGATAATCACTCAGTTTAGAAATGCTAGACCCTGTAGGCAGCTTTTGTGACTGAACACAAGGGATATGCAGTATTAAGTAGTTACTCTGCCGCAAGAGATAATTCTCAGTAACACTTAGTGGGTCAAAAATCATGACTGCAATCGAATTTAGCTTTTACATCTTGCTCCAATAAAAATATATCAGGTGCAATTTAGAAACAGAATAAGAAACTTACATACAAGCAACCATAAAACAGGAACTTTCCTTTCACATTTCCCTGCCCATCTTTTTTAGTTTTGCTCTACATTAGAGAAACAGGAGGCTGAGATCTTTTGCCTCTTTGCCACATTGTACTTGTTATAAAGTGGTTCTTCCTTCCAGCTCAACCTTGGCAGTGATCTCCTTGGGCAGGGGAATTAGTTCAAGTTCCCCCTTGGAAGCTTTCTCTGTCTACAGAGATGTGTCCTGCATCTTCTCGGGTACCTCCTCCTTTTTACTGCTTCTTGGACAGAGTTACTGCAGCTGGCATGGAGCTAGAGAGACACACATTGCTGGGAAGACCTGAGGCTGGCTCTGCAGCTGAGCCTGAAAAAGTCATGACACAGGTGACTTTCCCCTTGAGAAATGCAAGCCAGGGAGGCCAGAGAGCTGGTTCCTGTTTGTAGTCTGCTAAGACAGGCTGTGTGACCAAGGGCAGCTCTTCTGTTTCTTGCCCATTGCTCTGTGCCTTTGTATCACAGGTCTTTGGAGTAGGGCCAGCACCAGCACTAGAAGTCTGAGCCTTGGCCACTGCAAAAGGATCTCGCCATCAATTTATGTCTTCAAGCACCACTACAACACTAATCTCACTAATCCTCTCCTGGCTGTGAGAACAAGCAGGATGGATTTTTCCAAAGTGCTGAAAGAAACTTCTACAAACCACCTCAGCTTCTTGAGATGGGAAGATACATAACTGCAAGGAAGAGCAGTTTCCCTCGCCCCCATCCAGGCAGCTTTATTTATGTTCTTGGTAGTTCTGTAATGATGCCCGTGACTAATACACAAAGTACTCTGTGATGGATACCAGGAAGATACCAGGTTACAGAACTAAAAAAAAAAAAAAAAAAAAATATCAGTTTTAACAAGTGACACTACCATCCCAGATCTTCCATCCAGAAGATCCTGCTTCTGAGAATGAAAGTGGGCTGGCTACAAGGAGAAAAAAGAGGGCAAGAGCCTGCTCCCCCAAAGCCATTAAAATAAAACCTCCCCTCAGTCTCCCACTAAGACCCCTGCAAAGTTCAAATGAAAAATCTTAGGCTCAGGAAGCAAAAGAAGAGTTGGGTAAAATTTGGGAACCCCAAGGACCTATTCCCAGAATGCTCCTGCCTTGACCAACTTGCTTTCTCCCAGATAAATCCCACTGAAATGTTCACACTGGCATCACATTACTGATAGTCTTATAATCTGAGCAGCATCTCACAACCCCACAACTGCTATCAACGGTTCTGCAGTGTTGCCCACCTGGAAGGGCTTTCATTTGAGGAGTTTTATCAGAAGTCATATAAGAAGCAAGCTTTGATGATAAGTATGTATAGCAATGTACAAGTGATCCGCATTCAAGAAATGTTATTTGGGGTTTTCTTGATAAGGCAATAGGGTAAAAAGCCTTGAGATGTATTTATTGGTTAAGTCTGGAATAAGTTTTTTTATCAAGGAAACAATCTGACATCTACAACTCTTAGCTGGTTCATAAGACAACCTGTTTCGACTTGACATTGTCAGAAATCAATGTGCAAGGTTAAATATGACATTATAACTCAGTGTTTTTGTGCCATAAATGTGACTGTAGTTATGCTAAATCAATAGAATACGGTAGCCCAAATTTACTGCAGAGTCACAGCATAAACAGTTAATTCATGGATATTGCTTTACCTGGTTTAGAGGTAAAAGGGTTTTTAAGAACAACACTCTGGAGCTGTTCCCCAAGGCTGTATTACAACAGCTGTCATTTATCTTCCATCCTGCCTGCCAGGCTTTTGAGTACGTTGAAAAAGACTTTGATTTTAGCAATAAAAATAGGTAGCTCGAATTTTGCTTGTTTTGCTGCTGTGCAAGCACAAGTCCCCTAGAATAATTTCATGTGTTTCGGTTTAAAGACACGAGCCTTGCAAAACTATCAGTTTAGCAAACTTGTTTTTAACTTCATAAGAGAAATGGAACCTTCTTGCTTCTCAAAAAGCAGCTCACTTTATTTTTTAATTTTTTATTAGTTTATCCAAAAGTCACTCATATTAAAGTAATTAGCATTAAAACGCATGCAACCAGTTTTGCAAGTCGTATGCCTTGTATCTGCAGCTTCCTTCCCTCTTGTTTCTTGGTAAAAATACCTCCCATAAATCCTCTTTGGAAACCATCTTCCAGACAT
>VZTL01016447.1:0-10036 GCA_013400535.1 Scopus umbretta
TTTTTTTTTCATTTTTTTCCCTCCTCTCCTCCTCCAACAGCAAAGACTGTGGGAAGAATTGAAACTGTGGCAGGGAGGATTTGGCACCCTTGTAGAAACCCTTCATTTCCTATTGGGAAGGAAGGCAGTTTAATATATTGGGAAACAAGGTATTAATAAGCCAAAAACTGGCCATCGAACAACAAAGCAACAAGCAGGTCATTTTCTATTTAAAGATACATTCATTCTGTAAGAAGTATGTCGATGCATATGCTCACGTTTCTACTTAAAATGGCGACAACCCAGCAGCAGTACATGCAGCACTAGAAACAAGAGGCATCTCATGGGAATTCATGCCTGGGTGCCACTGAAGTCCTGCTTCAACCTCAAAAATAAGGCACAGGCAGGTTTCAGATTGCTCCATGTCCTCATGCTACTTCTGTTCACTGGATGAGCATCCCTAAAACAGATCCTGAGCTCTGAGTAACTGTGAAACCGTACTGGCAAGCTTGGAGAAGGAAGCCCTGGGAAGAGAAAGCTGATAGACAGGATGTTGCTATACACAAGGCAAAAATGGTACACTTGAGGGAATGAGAGATCTACCATCACACTTGAGCACAAAAGAGTGGTCCCGTTCCCAAACCCCAGTTCTTCCTCACTGTGGGATATTCTCTACCCGTAGTTTTCAACCTTGTTCTCATTGCACATCCCTAAAAATATGGCTGCATGTGAGCTAACTGGCTGTAAACTTGTTTTTCTTTATTTCCTTTTGTAAATCCCTTCGAAAGTTCCTATGAATACCATGGGAGTCAACAGACCGTGGTTTGAACATCACAGTACAGCCTCCATCCTCCGCATTGGACACGGATACTCTTTATAGGCTACAAGGTGAGGAAAACAAGCTGCACACATTACTGTCAAAACAGGGGACCCTGGTCACAGTCCACTCTGGATGGAGCACCCCTGAGCATCTCCTGTGAAGCTCCAAATGTTACAATAAACATTGTCCTTCGATGGGAACTCACACATCCTCCCTGTTGGGACTACCCGGGCCTTAACTGTGATGCCTAACTACAGTTTACAGCCAGAGGGACTTCTCTGGAAGAGGCCAGCCCGGTCCTCAGCAGCACACAGGGCACAGCAGCACCCACCAGTCTGGCGAGAAGCCTCCCTGGCCCTTCCTCTGATCCCAGCTCAGCCTCAGCTCCCTGGGGCTCCTCTCACTCTTCCCTCCTTTAATCCTCCATTCTCTCCACCTCACCTCTCCTCTCGTCCTGCTCCCATTCTTGCCCCCTACCACCGGGTTTCTTTTCATTTTAGATCCTTCTCCTCGGTAGTCCTGTCTCTGTTTCTCTCCCTCTCTTCCTTCCAGCTCTCGTCTGTCTCTCTCTTTCCCACCTTCTCTCCTCTTTGCGGGTGTAATACAGGGGGAGCTGCCGTTCACGGTCCTAATTTTGGATGCGGACGGCAGGACTGCTCATGCAGCCCTCGCTTGCAAACAGCAGCTCCAGCCGGAAAAATAAGACACCAATTAATTCTAGCAGCCAACTTTGTGCTTAAAAACCTTGCATTATTTCACATGGAAGACTGGCAGACTCTGTCTGACGGCAAACTGCCCAGTGTCAGGAACATATTTATCGAAGGACCTATGGAAGGAAAGGTTTGGGTTTGGGTTTTTTTTCCCCCTAGTAAACACTAGAGATACGGGGATTGTTTCATTTCAAATGCATGTGTAAATTCTCCAGGGCGCAGCGCGAGGCCAGGGCAGGAACGGGTCTTTATTTGTAAGCTGTTAGTCTTGGCAAGTCTGCAAAATGTTTTCCCCCCAAATGCATTTTACACTCATAATTACTGCATGGTGGGTTTATATCAAACCCCTATAACTTCAGATGTGTGACACAAGCCAGTAAAACCTCGGCATAATTCACGGGCANGAGGTGTTCAAAAAACATGTAGATGTGGCACTTCAAGACATGGTTTAGTAGGCATGGTGTTGTTGGGTTGACGGTTGGACTAGATGATCTCTGAAGTCTTTTCCAACCTTAATGATTCTATGATTCTATGATCTTCGTCCCCACGTCACCCCACTTCTTCGTCCTGCTACTTCGTCCCCTGCGCCACATGGGAACAGCCGCGCGTTGCCTGACAGCCCACTTTCCATTTCCAGTGGCAGCTCAGCTCCAGAGTTCGTGGCCCTGGCGGAGGTGCTTCGTTGCAGAGACAGGTTTCATGTCTGGTTTTCTTTTTTTGTTCTTGTTGCTCTCCCGAGTGGTTATAGGCGCACAGGAGCCACCAGGCGGATCAGAGCTCTGGGGCCATCTGGTTCGGTAGCTTGTTGTGACAAATGCCCAGTGCGTGATGCACAGGAGGAAAGGGCAAGAAATGTCAGAGTAGGCATTTATTAGAAGGGAAAAAAAACCCTTGCCTTTGCACAACATTTTGCTCGAATGCCATCATCCAGCAGACGAGCTGTGCCCTCTACAAGAATAAGGCGATGAAGTGACTTGCAAATCATTCCAAACAAGAGCAGAGCCATCCCCCGCTGAGGACAGCAAGGTGGTTGTTCATTGATTTGGTGGGTGTTGGATTGGGCCCAGTGTGAATTCAACTGAGTATTTTGTAATCCTTTTGCATGCAACTATTGAAGAGGATAATGTGGTAGGGAAGCAGAATTTCACGGAAACAAAGCTCAGGTCTCCCCAGGCTGCAGAGCCTGCTAAGCTTGGAGAAGATCCACAAAAGCTCCATTAGGTATTCCAAATACTGAATTGCTATTTCATAAAGACTTGCCTCAGAAATTAGAGCTACATTTAAAAGAAAAAACAAGCATGAAACGATTGTGCAGGTAGTGCCATCTCTTTCACCCCCTGCTCTCTACCACTTCTCAGCAATGGTACTTAAGCGTTGCAATGAGAGGGCTGTGGAAGTGCCTTCGACAGATGTGTACGTTTGCCCACTGCCTTTCTTGTCTCATGACTATAAGGTCTTAACATAGCACTAGAGCAAGTTAACTGGCCTGACCTCCCCTGCTCCAGGGAGCATTTATCGGGGGTGCCATTTCCAAGTTGGATATCAGCCACCGAAGACAGCTGAATCTAACATGCTTTCTTGTGCCATTCATCACCCTAAATGAAGGAGTCTGGGGAAAAGTTGATGTGGCCAGCACCCATTTCCAAGTGTTTTAACACAGGTGGAAGTGATGGGTTACTCACCTTGTGATTGAGTATCTGCTCCACCTGACTCCACTATAAACCAGGTAACCCAACCAGTAAACTTCACAGCCTGAAGACTCAAACAGGACATCTCATAACTGCTTGTCACATGAGAGAGACACCCCATCTCTTACATCTCACTGAAGACAGCTGAAGTCCTGGATGAAAAGGCCTTTCCAAAGTCCATCTTGACCCATGGAAACTAAAGCTTTGCAGTAGACTGAAAATTTGTGCTTCCCTCCTCCCTTTCCCTTCTTGAAGAGCCCCATTGTCTGCAGGACAAAGTCCTCTGCTGAAAGAGTGGCTCTGAAGCTCTCACCATCAGCTTCAGAAATAAAACATGCTCGCTGTTTCTTTCCTGAGATGCCTGCTGACCTCTTCTCTCACGTAACATAAAACTTTCACACTTCAGCTTCTCTGGGTTTCTTAAAGTAACACTTGGAAACACAAACCAGTCAACACCTCAGGGAGCCAGGGCACTTGGCTGAGGCATTGCACTGCTGTTGTTAAGCCAGAGCTCCACAACAGGAGCCAGATGACTGGGCAGTGGAGACTCGGGACAAACGCAGATAAAGGCTTCCTGCTGGGCAATACAACCCACAGATCAATGGCACTGCCCATTGCTGCTTCTCCCAGACACCTTCCAGGTCACTGCAGTCAGACTTTTCACCTCCTCTGCACTTCTGTTTTCTGTCTGACATTTTGCCTGTCCTTCTCCTCAGCCTTCTTCTCAAGAGAAGCCTGAAGCACTCCAGTTAACACCACTGGTAGAGCTGCATCTGACATTTGCTCAGCAGAGAGAGTATAACTGGAGATCTTGGAAACTGAGTGTCCTCACCTGTAGGACTTGCAGTGAGAGGAGAAACAAGACTGAGCTCCGGCTTACCTGGGCTGTGGTCGAAGTACCATTGCCATAGAACTGGACCTGCCATGGACATATTCCTTTGCGGTGTGGAAATCGCCATCCACATTTAATTCTGGGGGAAACAGGAGTGAAAACATTGATTGCTCTGGATTTCTGTTTCCCAGCATTTTCTGGGATACTACACATGCTGTGCTCCTAGTATTTGAAAGTATGATAAAGCCATATGCTCAGTGGGAAGAGATTCCTTTGCACTTCATACAGTGAGTTCTTGTTCATGAGGGGCAGCTGGGGATGCTTTGGCTCTCATGGGTTGTTGTGGTGCTTTGTGGATCACACACCACAGCACAGGGAATGGTGGCCAGGTCAGGGAGCTGCCATCAGCACACACACTCACAGCATGCACACTAGGAGCTGAATACTGATTCCCAGCAAGTACTGCATCACCAGACTCATTTTTGCTTTTCCCCTTGTCCCACAAAGCCTGAACTGTAGCTCAAATCCCAGAATGCCCTTATCTGCATTTCTTACTGCAGTGAAAGCGCAGTTTTGTTCTAAAAAGGAGCTCTAGAAATGGTATTACTGGGTTCCACATTTACTGTATCTTAGTGACTTCCCAGAAAATTGTCTTAGCTTGCACATAGAGGATTGCCTTTTTAGTTGCAAATTAAACCTGAGATCTGAAAGTGACTTTGGGTTCTTTCCATCACCACCAGGAATAAAGAGTCTGCAACTGCAGCTTTGCTAATTGTTCTGTCAATTACTGCAAATTAATTTGCTGATATTTATTTATCACTGTGCTATCAAAACTGCACTCAGAGCTGTGCAATACACCAATAAAGACAGCCTTTGCTGTGGGAACCTTGCAGCTTTATTTTGGTTTGCTCAGGAACTACTCTATCTGCTGAACCTGCAAGGAAGGCAAAGGAGGTCAGGGCCCAATCCAGCACCCACTGGACTGGCATGAGTCAGAATCGGATCTGCCCTCTGACAGCTTAGGCTCTGACTATGAAAAACAAAAAATTTTAAGAAAATGTTAGTTTTTATAAAGACTTTTTTTTTTTTTTTTGCCATGGTCCCCTCATTTTAAATGGGCAGAAAACAAAATTATAAGCAACCTCCTTTAGCTGAATGAGCTTCTTCCTTTTACTATAATTATGCAAACACTGCTAGGTGAAGTCAGGTGAACAGTATATAAACCTAGTTAATATAATAATGACACATGTGATTGTGTGTAATGTGGCAGGCAATTGTACACTAAACAGGAGCATTAGTGGTCACTGCACAGTCACTGCACATGATAACTCACTGTGACACCTCTTATTTTCCACTGTATAGAAAGAAAGAAAACAGAATAATATACTTCCCCATGGCTCCCCGTATTTTACAAAAAGCTTGTCATTAAAGAAGTGCAATTTTCTATTCCATTCTCGACAGACACTTCTTTTGCATAAAATATTCTTCTGCTCTCTGCCCCTTACTCCCTAGAGCTCAGCTCCCAAAAGACATTAGTCCCCTTTAGAACAACCTCCATAGGAACAAGGCGCTCCAATTCACCTAAAATTCAGGGATATCAAGTCTGACAGCTCCACACACTGAACTCCTGGTCTAAAATGCCCTCTGCTTTTCAGATTCCCGAGGACTAAACTCTTCATTGAGAAATTCTAGTTGTTTGCATATTAGGAAACAATACGAATCTGTCAAGTAAAATATCAATCTAGATTTCTTTCCAGTATAACATATGCATTTGTGTACAAATGAATCAGATATAAAAAGTAGAAAGCCTCACAAATAAACATTTTATTATGTATAACTATAATACTAAAGAGATCATTAATCATCTTACAGTGAAGAACTGTTTCATAGAAAATATCTAGTCTTTCATGTTTTTATAGTGGTTGAAATACTTTGCACAAAATGCTTTTAATAAAAAATCATCTTTTCTCCCCAAAACAAAATTTGTCATTAAAAATTGTTAACTTAATTAACATAATCCATTTGCCTTGGCATTCCCTGTGTCTGTTTCTCCTGATACTGTTATTAAAGATTTGATCAGAATGATGTTTCAAATTATTTTAAAATTTGTTTTCCAAATCCCATATTTTCCTCCTGGAAAGTCCTATAAAAAAAGGAAAGATAAACTTGAAAAAGGATTCTGGAAAAGGACTGGGAGGTTTTTAGAATATGTTGCAGAAAAATATTTCTTAAAGAGTTGGAGTGTGAAAAAATTATAAATCCAGTACTGGAAAACAGACAACATATATCTTCTTATACGGCTTCCTTAGTTTTGAACAGCTTTCTGCATTTCTGTATCTGGGGAGGGCATGATTTGTTAGAACTTTTCAGATCATCTGTCATTTCATATGCTATTAAATTTTACAGTACCAAGTCTTAGCTAGAGTATTGCTGCCAAGAAAACACAAACACTTTCATACAATATATGTGTTTATTTTAGTGCACATTATAGGTGTGCACATAGAAGAACATTCCTTGGGAATGTGTTCCTCTAATATATAACTATGTAATCTACTATATATAAAGTAATGCTTACTCATAGATAATTGTATATAGGAACGATAGAGGCAAAACCCTTCATCTCTGTGCAATTTTGTTAGCGAAGGCTTTGCAAATGAAAGTTCAATATAGCCACCCTGGCTGAAGCACAGCACACATCTGAACTGCACAATTCTTATCTCACTGGTGGCTCTTGCAAGGAAGATATGAAAGTCTCATTCTTTCATAAGAGGGCTGTGTGGAATTGAGGATTGTATGGTTCTGGGGAGACTTACTGTGTAATATCAGAAATTGCTAGACATTTGAAGACAGAAATGTCTTTCTCCTTTGAGTACCGCATCCTAAGTGCCAGCCAGAAATGATTTATACGTGCTCATCCTTATTATGGACTACACATAATAAGGGCATGATAGAAATCGTATCTGCATAGATTCAGGCAGTTCCAAGAGATCTGCTGCCAGTTTTGTTTGACAAGACACTCAATCAAGTGAAAAGGTTCAAAATATTTCAGGAGGAACCTTCTGCATTTTTAAGACCCTATATTTGTATCCACATAACAGAAATCCTAAATGAGAGTAACATTAGTCTATATTCACCCTAAGTTGCATTTTGCAAAGAGGAAAATATTTTGAGCTTGACTGCCAGCATTTTAAAATTTATTCATTTCATCATTTCAATAAGATCCAACACATTCCTGTTTCTTTTTTTCATCCTTGGAAGAATGTGAAAGAGGATAATAAATACTGTGCTGGAAAAAGAATCTCAGAACACGTTTTATGTATTATTTTATTAATTGGGCAGAGGGCGTTCCATTATACTACTTAATGCCTCTACAGCTCTCTTCAAATCCTACCTGATCTTTGCAATGCAGGTCACTTTCCAAAGAAGCAGATGCATAAAGAAAAACAGAGCACTTGAGAGAATTTTATACAGAGAGAAATTACAGTGATGGGAATTGACATTCCTTGGAGTGCATCAGATTTTCCATGGAATGTTCCACTGCTCCCGTCGAGGCCCAGTTCATCCAAACTTGAGCAATCCCATTACTGTCAATAAAACTACTCACACAAGTAAAGCTTCACAGGGCTTGCTTCTGATGGGCAAGGAAGGAGGGCAGATCTTGTCCTAAAAAAGACAAAAGCAACTCAGCCTGAGGGACTGGCTTTGCTGTCTCTCATAGAGTTAACCCCCCACCACCACTTCCCCGCATCTTGAACATCCATGGACACACAACTCATTAAGCAGCTCCTAGAAAAGCTCTTTTTGTAAGACAGTGTTGTGGAGTACAAACTGAGTCATGTGTAGGCCAGGAGGCTGTGCCATAGCAAAGCACCGAGAAGTAAAACATTCACTCTTCCAGCACTTACTGCACTGACAGCTTGATAAAATGGTTCAAGGCATAATGTTCAAACAGAGGGAGAAAAAAAATTAAAAATGTAATAATAAAGTTAAATGTAACTGTTTTAAAGTATAATTCTTTGGAGAGCTCAGTTTTATGTTGGGCCGGCATTTGAAGTAGCACTAGTCATTATTAACGGGAAGCGCAGATAGAGGAGATTTAAATCACTAAAGTAATAAAATCTGAACAAGGGCTAGCACCTTGAAAGGCTCTTGGAGAGAAGATTGCATACAAATGCAATTAAAACGATGCTTATAAAATACTAAGATGTTAATTGGGTTTAGTCCCAGAAGCCCCAGCAGTACAGTATGTCAGAAGTTAGCTGGTTTGAAGTTTAAAAAGAGTGGTTTAATTTGTACACCTTGTCCTAATTACGAAGCTTTCTGCAGCCTGTGTATCGGCATGGTTTATTGTAGCTTAGAGCTTTGTAAAACAAACACACACCAGTTAATTGGGTTATTGCAATGGAAAATTGGGCTGCAGAACTGAAACCTTCCTTGCTAGTGTTTTTTTACAGCTTGTAATGAACGCTCCAGCAATGTCAGGATAGACTGATTTGTAAGGTGTGCAGTTTACAACTTGGTTATACCGCTGGTCCGAAAAATAGGTGATACAGTGAAAACAAAGACTAGCACGATATAATGTTGCTGAGCTGGTGGGTTGAAGCCCCAGCTGGCTTATTTATATCTTGCAATCCCCCCAAATACTCCAGCAGGTCTGAACTCTACATTCCCACATTCGAGAAACAACCATAATAAGGCAGGGAGAGAATACCATGGTTGTTCAAGGAGCCCGCAGAGGCCGTGAGCACCTGCTGGGGGTCTTGTGAGGTCGTGTGTTTTTTCTCATAATCAGTAAATAAATACTTAGAATAAGAACACAGTAATACAAAGAAAGGGGCAGAATGGGAGATGTTACTATTCAAGTGCTACTCAGGACCACTCGCCTTGGAGTTCATTTTGTGTTGTTCAGACAATACTCATTTCTTCATATGAAGGAACACTTCCCGAAAGAAAATCTATCCTTTCTCCTCCTGTCTTGCTTCAGTCCAGACTTCACAGAGTTGGGGGTCTCAGAGTACACTCCGACAAAGTCCTTATCCAGGTCATGAAACCTCCCATATGTGGTTTGCTGTTACCTATTGTTAAACAGGCTCTGAGCCTGGCACCCCTCAAAGTTGTGCTATAGCAAATCAATAGTTGCTTTGCTGAGGTCAGTGGATTCATCCTAATAGAAAGCAGATACCCGGAAAGGAGACTGAGACCCCTGCCATCAGCTCAGCGGCGATCACAGAGACAGTGTGACCCTCACCTTCCCTTCCCTGCTCCGGCTCTGCCATTCGAGGCCAGATACCAGGACCTGTTGGTTGGAAATCTTATGAACCCTCAAATGCTGCAGAGGGTGGTGTGACAAGTTGACATGACTCTGATTTAGGTCACTGATGTGGGGACTTCCTCCAACAAAGGGAGTTTCTCCTCTGCCTCCCTGGGGAACTGCACTTTATCGGTCACTTTGGGACAGGCTTCTACTGAAAAGCAGTGAGCTGCTCCGGCTCATATGGGTTTGGACCTGCCCCGCTGCAGGTCAGATCTGTGTCTATTCAGAGAAGCGTGGGAGCGCACATGCTGGGGAAAGCTGGCCATACACTGGGAAAGTGGAAGAACTAGTTTTCTGCCTGTTTCTCAGAAGCCTGACTGCTTCCAGACCCCAGATGGTGACTGCAATAGAGCCATGCCCAAAGTCTCTAGCTAAAATGCATGAATCGTGCAGTGGGGATCTAGAGACATTGTACATCAAGAAACAAGTGAGGGCATAGCAGAAATAATACAATGTGTGACCGGTCCTACAGTCAGCAGACTGCAGGACAGAGGAAGGAATGTCCCTTTGCACATAATTATCTCATTCGTAGGTATTATTTACATAATTATGGGCACAGTTGGCTAGTTAGGCTCTAACAGACCACTTTAATTAGTCTTCAGGTAGCAAATAAGTTGCTGAGAGGGAGCATGATCATGCAGTCAGAAATGCTAACTTTTTGCAGTTCAGGTGACATGAGTAACACCAATAGCT
>VZTL01016447.1:10062-42703 GCA_013400535.1 Scopus umbretta
AACACCAATAGATCATATACAAGGGGTCTAACCTTCTGCAGTCTCGATGTACATCAGATAACTTAGAAATGTATAATGGTATGTACCTATGCAGATAAAGTTCTTACTACATATGGGAAATTGATATTGGTTTTGTATCATTACTACTGCTTATATTTGATGGGAAAATGGGAAATGCATGCTAAGAAAATCAATGTGATCACTGGTAATTCCAGGTTTTCAGGTCGCCCCTTCCCACCGTCCCCAGTAAAGAGCCTGTCCACACAGCTATCTCTTCCCTTTAAAGGATTGCAAAGCCCTGCATTTTCTAGTCTTGAATAGTTGCCACCCCAATTGCTGCATTTACATGCTACTTAAGATACATCAGGGCATAATCTCACCTCATTGAGGAGGGGATTTACATACATAGCTCCTATTAGCATTTATAGGTTATATGCATATAACTCACAGCCCAACACAGAATGAAAATATAATTATCATAACCATTGCCACATTGCGTGAGGCTTGGGCCATTCTGAGGCATAGGTCTAATTAGCTCTAAGCTGCAGAAGATTTGAGTGTAGTAGTTTCTTTTTGACTTACTGCTCAGTGCTTGGTCTGAATATTCAAATGCATTGTTTCTCTTAAAAGTAGCTCCTCCATGGCTCAGTGTGTCATGTCAAAACTCCCTTATCTGAGTGACTTTTTGTAAATGTCCCTGCAGGCACATTAAGATACATTTTTAGCCTGCTCTGTTGATCTCCCTGTTCTTGCTTCATTGTTTATAAATGCAAAAGACCAGTGCTGCACTGGTAACACTTTTATTTTTTATTCACCAGGATTTGCCAGCGGTGAGTTATGTAACACTAAAAGGAGACTTACATGCACTATTTCCAGATAAGTGCATTTTGTGTGTGCTGAATTCACTTCAAAAGTTTATGATATTTGCAAAAATGGCAACTCATGTCCTTATCACATGCATCTGCTGGCTTTCATTGTGTGCAATGTTCCCCGAAGTTGAGAACAGTCACTCTTGGCTTCCCATGCAGGCAAAGAAGAGAGAGAGATGCACCACGAGGAGACAATTAAGATTTTAAGTGGATTCAATGAAGCTCAAGAGGATCTTATTTCTCTTTATTGAGATGACAAATTTATCCCACCTTATCTTAGGGACCTAGCTGATATACCTAGAATCCCCTTTATGGAATATTGATTTTAGGATGCTAGGTCCATAATAATCCTGAGGTAAAAGGCCATGTCTGTAGGAGCACATATCACAGAATAATTTCTTTTAAAGGATCTCTGAGAGATGAGTGACTGTAAACTTATTTTTTATAGGAGGCTAAGTCTCAAGGTCCTCCTTTAGTTTCACTCTCCTCTACAGAAGGAAGGGTTTGCTTGGATACAATATGATTAAGAAATAACGAGCAAGATCTTCAAGGTCTGGGCCTTCCTCTACCAAGGGCCACCATGCGATTACCAGTGGCTGCCTGTATTCACTAACTCAGCTCTAGTGGGCTGCACATTATGCAGAGTGTTCCCAATGCCACTTGAACTCTAAGTGCATCTCCAACCACAAATATATCTGCCATCTCAAGAACCTGCAAACAAGCTTAACTACTGGTCTTGATATGGGGGATCTTTGCTACTCCTGAGGGTGCATCTTCACATTGCAGCCAAGTTGGTCAAACGGAAAGCCCCTACCAAAAGGGATACCCCACTTCAGCCTCTATCTACAGCCACATGCCTCTGTCTCTCCCTTCCTTGATGGATGTATTCATCATATGGCCACTGGGCAACTCAGGCATCTGGTTGACCTGCAAAATAAATTAATATTTTTCTGCTGGATCAGCCACTTGAGTCGACTCATCCCATAAGGACACAATTTCCAGTCCTGATCCAGAGGGGAATTTTTGCATACAGCATGAGTCAGTCTGCTTTTTGGGTGCAGCTCCTCATCAGAGCTGCTCAGTGCAATATGAAACCTCACCCTTAGGTTGTCTGGTCTGGGGCAAAAAAAAAGTAGCAGGGAGGTGAAAAGGGGAGATGACCTGCATGGGAATGCAATATTAATCATCACATTGATTGAGGGCTTCATGGGAGATACAAGTGGATGAAGAAATATTAAATTAATAGAATGGTACCAGAAACTAATTCAGTGTTACACACCTTAACTCCATTCCATTCCACTGTTTAAGCACTCATAAAGATCATCTGTGTGGTATTTGAGAAGTTTTGAGCAAAACACTAAGCAAGGTATGGCTTGCTTATTATTTTGCATCACTTTTTGACATTCAAGTCCAAATACTTTTGAATTTTATATCTACTTCCATGCAAAGTCCTTGGCTAAGAGTTTTTCTCTTGAGCAACTGCAGCATCTTGAGGGGGATGGTACAGCTACATTTGCTTTCTTTATGGTCACCCTGGGAGTTTGTAAGATTTGGGGAAAAGGCATCCAGTTCAGAGAGTGGGAAATGACGAAAACACTATTCTAAGCATATTGTTGTCCACACATGGAACGTGATTATTTCACTAAAAAACAGGAGCACCAAACAACAGTTCTCACTATGGAACCCAAGAAAATAAATGATCTCTTCCTAAACTCAGCCGTCCAAGGCCCAGCCAAGTCACTACACACAGCTTCACCCACCGGCAGCCCAGCTGAGTGCCTGTGCCCTTGCTGAGGAAAAGCCTAGGAAATCTCCTCTTACTCGTAGCATCCATGATGATGAAGAGCCAAAGAATGGAAGAATAGGTCTGACCAGTGTTGGGTTTTTTTCATTCATCAATGTGCAGCAAGAGGTGTTGCTTCTTCCATTGCCATTTTTTTGGAGGGGGCCACGTGAAAATGCATGTCAAATCTGAATTTAGAAATGAACTAGCTCCTAGAAGTTTCATCTCTTGGGAATTCAGTCATTCAGTGAAAAACAGAGAACTTACAACAAAAATAATCTCAATTTTTTCACAAAACTTTCTGTTTTGACCAAAAAATCAACAGTTGGAGGGAATGCGGTAAGGGAGAGTCGAATGGAAATTTGTCAGCTAGCAGTTTCCTGAGCTGCCCCCTTCTTATAAACACATTGACAATTTGGAAACTGAAACCATCCATCAATCACTGGGCTGCCTTTCTGCTGAGGTTACCTTCCAGAAAAGGGTACTGCTGGCCACCCTCCTGCTCCTCTCTCAGTCTGAATATCACCCTCAGGCCTGTTGTCCAGCATGCAAGAGGCATGCTCCTATGGCCAGGACCCATCTCTGAAGGGAAAGGAAACACACCAGCATCTCCGTTTCCTTCCTGGGGGTGTTGGCAAACTCTATTGCATCAGCAATGTAACTAGCTAGTCTGAACTCACAGAGAAATCCCTCTGCCGTGGCACCACTGCCATTTCAGTCAACATCTGACTCCTTCAGAAAGGCGTTGCAAGCCTGCTTTGTTCCACTCTCTGTTCTGGAAGTAGGAGATAAGTGACACACTCCAACATGCTGAGGGCTTTGGGAAAGTCATCTTGCTGGAGGAACTGTATGAGAAGTCTCCCTGGGAATAGCAGCTTATATTTAACCTCCCCTAGATCATGTCAATGTGAGTCTGGAGAGAACAGGTCTTTCATTTTTCTTCTTCAGTGAGCTACCATATGTACCTCATCCCCCACTTAAGCTAAGAGATTGATGGCTAAATTGCTTAACCCTGGTGTTTTTAATTAATTAGGTCTACTTCATAGAAGGTTTAATACAGTAGTTTAATTTAGACTTTGCTCAGTGCATGATATAAAATCCAGATTTATTACTATTTTTTATCAATTTTTATTTTTATATGATTCAGTCACTCATATAAAAAGACTACTGTATGTTATAGACTTTTAAAAGTGATTCCCTGTAGGTATTGTAAAGTATAGGGTCTATTATATGACAGTAGTGTGTTTATAGCTAAGTTTTGGTGCATTGTTCAGGAATCCATTCAACAATGGCATATAGAAAAGACATTTTATTCTGTAAAATAGTAAGGGAAAGTACCTGTTCTTTTTAAATATCATCTTACAGTACTTCTACATAATACTGAAGTGTATGGGATAACCACTGCTTTAAGAAACTCAATACTAAAAAGAAAATTGCTTTGAATCTTTAAAGAATAAAAAAGGCACAACATTTTGTTGATAGCTCTTTTGTAAAAGACCTACAGAGCTGTAATCAGGTGAAATCCACTGCTACTCTTGGTTAATGAGCAATTTGTTAGTTAACAGATGTTGTTATTAACATGAGAGGTACCTGGTTTATAACAGCAATACTTAATCACAGTGTGGGGTGGCAGAATCATTTATAAGAGCCAATGCAGTGGCAGTATAGCAACTGTAAGTGCTGCCATGTGGGAACACAAGGTGAAGGGGGTCACATATCTATTCTGGTGCCTGCGTTTGTGCTCTGTTTTGGGGGATTCTGGTTGCATTTTGCAAAATTCCAGTAAAAGTTACTTTAGAAGAAATGCAAGTAAAGACTGCACAGAGACCATTTTAGTTGGGGAATCAGTTATAGTCTCCTGATTTTAATCAGATATATTCTATTGTGTAAATCTGGCCCCATGAACATAAAAAGTGTAAAAGATCTTAAGGTAGTCAGATGACCCAGGAATGGAGGTCACACAAGGACCTCACCTAGCCAACCGACAAACTGACAGGTCCCTGTTTCTATAACGTGACACTGCCAGAGACTTTCGGAAAGTTTGAGGATGCTTTTCTTTTATGGAGCACTCAGTTTCCAGAGCCTGATTTTTCAGGTGGCTGGGTTTTGCTGAGAGTCACACAGCTCTAGCCCAGGTTTAACTCCCAGTGTTTCAGCTATTGAAGGTATTTCAAGGTACGCGCCCAGAATCTTTATTCTCTTCCTTGAATTTTGGCCCAAGGAGCCCAGGCAGTTTGCTGCTTTTCTAAGGAAATTACACCAGCATGTTGCTCTACCTTATTTTCCCAGAGTGCTAAAGAAATAGAAGGGCACTTATGATGCTTACAAAGGAAACAGAGGAGAATGAAGACACTGGGGGACTCTCACATGCCCTTCCTGTCCAGCTGCCAGCTCAAAGCATGATAACATGAAGTCTCAGGGCATACCACAAGGAAAACCAAGTAAATTCAAATAGCAAAATGAACAAGCACCTTCTAAATACGAACCTGACTTTCTGGATGAAGATTTAGGTCTGGAAAGTCTGAGATTTTTTTAGGCTAAGTTTGAACCCTTCAAGGTGCATAGCCACTCCAAAATACAAGCGGTGACTGTATTCATAAGAAAATAATGTCTTGATATTGTACCTTTAAGCCCAGATAAAAAATGCTGCCTAGGAAGACCCTAGGAAAGGACATTGTGATACTTCATGTCACCAGATTTAACATCATGAAAGTAGCAAATAGGAAGGAAAGATTCAACTTCCCTTGCTGTCCTTTGCTTCCAGTTCACCAGACATTTCCTCCTTCCTGTAAGTATTATCTGTCTGACCTGAGCAGACCTTCAGTCAGATAACCTTCATCGCTGAGTCAGTCCTCTCAGTCATTGCACAGGCTGTTCTAAAAGCAATGGCAGCTTAATGCAGGTTATTGATAAGCTGAAGACATCAGAACCCCTGGTATCATCAATAAAGCACCTAGCAGCACTTCAGCAGCAGCTGCCCAAGAGACAAGAGGACTTGGAGAGGAGCAACTGCTCAGTACAAGCTTCCTGGATTCCTCAAGGGAAAACAATGTAGCTGCCCAATGGTCAGTCCTGCCACCAAAGGCAGAGTGTGCTGAGGATGTGAAAGAGCTCCAGATATTCAAGTTAGCAGCCCAAGCGTATCCTTCTGTAAAGCAAGAATTGTGGGGATAGAACTGCAGGTTTTATTTCCAACCCTTTTCTAGGTAGTGTCAACTCAAAGCAAGAGCCCATAGTATTTGTCATGCAAATGCGTGCAGGACAGTTGACAATATAGGCACAATAATATGTGGTTCAAAAAAAAGCTCTATTAGAAGAAGGAACTAGTGCAGGTTAAAAGGTAAGCTAACAGCTTAGATTCAAATCAGCATATTGACTCAGCTTTACAGATCCCCAGCCCAAAATGAATTCCACACAATAACTAAGCAGTTGCCTTCCAAAGGTGGTAAGCCTATTTGCGTTTTGTTTGTTTTGGAATGGCCAATAAAACAGCTTTAGTGATGTCAAACAGTGCTTAGGCCCGTACAGAGGGAGACAGCTGCTCAGATAAATACTCAAACCCCAAACCACGTTCTGTTTTATAAATCATCAAAAGCTCTTTGAAAATCCACTTGATATGTAGCTGGGAGCTAACACAACTTCCTCATACCTGCCAAACCACTCTGGGCAGGTCAGAAGTAGGCAGCAAGCTTGCCCGCCCGTTTGAACTTGAGCTATTATTACTTTTCTCCTAGGAAAATTATAGAGCCTTCTCATATCTTTCTGAATAGTAGTTTCCATATGACACTGTGGTCCCTGAGATCTGATGTTATCACTGTTTCTTGCAGCATAAAAGTGGTAGACAGTCATAAGCCTGTGCAACCTAACCTGCCTGAAGGCACTTCCCATCATTTTACTTAAAACAATTGCTATTACCAGCCAAGTCCCTCACACAGTTTCTTCTCTACACATTTATTCTTTTCTCTGTTGCTCCCTTTGACCTCTAATTAAAACTCCTCAGACTTGAAGTGTGCCTTTAGCCTTTAGTTTTCAGATAAACGTATATTGCACTTCAGGTATAATACATGAAAAGCACCATGTAGGCTCCGAAGAGAGAATCGTTCCTGTGTTTGTGGGATAAGATATAGTTCCAGTCCTTATCCATGTTATGCTGGTGTCAGTTAGGAGTAATTCCATAAAAGCCAAGGAAATCATCAGAGCTAAGAGCTGAAGGTGCTCTCTGGTCCCACATTCAGCCACAGTGACCATATACAAAACCAAGTGGTTAAGAAACTGCTACTAACTCTATGTGCTAAGCAAAACACAGGAGGTGCTTTAGGGCATAACAGCACTTACTTTTTAAATCCTGAGCCCTGGTTTAAAGCCAGTCAGTGGCAGAAATAGTAACTCAGAGGGACATGTCCTGGTGTCCTGTTTATCCTTGCTATGAATCAGAAAAAGGGAGATAGGGCAAGGAGCAGGTTGCTGTATGGGTGTTGTGTTTCAGACAGTCAGACAGGGCTAAGCCAGACTAATGTACCAACTATAGCAATATTCTCCTGGGCACAGAAGAAGGAAAAGCTGCCAAGGGATGTTTGAGAAGAAATAGCTGTGGGTGAGCTTCCTGCAAATGCTTGATTCCAACACACCAGCCTGAGTCCTTCATAGGAAGGCAAAGCTATGATTCTGGGCATAACATACACAAATTTTATCCTAGAGTGCTCTATGTTGCCAGTTAGGAGAGATGGTTGGTTAATGGAACCTTGTACAGATTCATGTCGCTGCCTTCGCTTCAGGGGGTTGAACAAATGTCTCAAAAAAAACCCCACCAGAAGCAGCAAAGAGGAAAAAATAAAAGGAAAAGACCAGTGCATCCTTTGTCCAAAGTGGTCTCTGTGCTATGACTTATCCAAAGTGTGGATCAGAACTGGTAGGATTCCTCAGAGTTACTGAAAACCAACACAGTTACTTGCTTCTGAAATGTTGATGAGGAGTTGAAACTTTCAGAGAAGGTGAAAATTTAGGCAGATTGTTTGATGGCAATAATGGTTTCTTCAATGCAATGTGATCATTTGCTTTTTATAAAGAGGAAAGAAGGGATAACATGGCCAACACCAATCAAACCATTTACAATGGCCAAAAGAGATGGAGCTGAGGCCTTCAAGTACTACAAAGAAGCCAAGTAGGGTAAGGAGAAAGATGACAAGAAGTTGGATACAAGTGCAAAATTATTTCCTTTCCATTCAACATAATAATAGACCTACAGCTGACCTTGAAACTTCCAAAAGGTGCCCTTGTATTGAGGCCTGGAAACAGTAGAAACAGCAGAGGGCTTCTGATCTCTAGGAACTTCACTCACTCACTGAACTTTTGAGCTGTCATTTCCAATAAACTTGGCTGCAGATGAACCAGAACTTTTTTTTTAAAGGAAAACTATTCATAGTTTGAAAAAAGAATTGCGGGGATTTTTTCCCTTTGTCGTTCCATTTGACATCCAAAAAACCTACAATATCCTTGTGGAGTAGAAAGTGAAATAGATGGAAGAGGAAAAGCGGTAAGAATAATGTTACAATGAAACCACAAGCAACAGAAGAGGAAATGTTAAAGACCCCAAACCCAAAGAGAAAAATCAAGCTAAGAGCACATCTTTAAAGCAAGTGAGACCCAAATGTGCTTAGGGAAATTAAGCAATTCCCTATATGAGCTACTTTCTCATTTTAAAATGGGTTGATAATGATTAGCAACCAACATATTAAATTAATATCTCTTTCTACTATCAAAAGTTTTAACTTGTCTATACCAGACTTGACTCCTAAACCTAAGCAGTTCAGGAAGGTGACCTGAGATGACAGCAGAGGTTGACACACTATTGACTACAGTGAAGAAGTAGGAGGAACGATTGTGCCTATCAATTACGAAACAGAGAGAAAGGAAGGACCCAGCGAATAACTAATACATGGAAGCTTCCATCTCTGTGCTCCATGCAGACTTCGGTAGCCTAGATTTATAAGAAGAGGAAGCTTTATTATAGGTAAAATTTAAGTGTAAAATGATCAAATGGTTTCTTTTTAATTAAATAGTCATTAAAAACTTGTTTGCTGTCAATCTGATGTAAAGCAATGTAACCTTTGGAGTACTAGGCAAATATTCCCCACATCATCCAGAATGGGGAGCACAGAGTTAGGCAGTAATTATACTGAGGACTAAACCCCTGAGTCACTGAAAACCTCCAGAAAATGCTTGGTGGCACTGCTAATGCAGGCAGTTAAGAAAATCTTGGCTGATGAATGGGAAGAGAAACAGTACAGCAATAAATTCCTATGTCTACTCTGCAGTCAATAGATTTGTCTTGTACTATATTCAAGCTGGGTGTTTTTCACATTGTACAGAGAATCAATGCAAAATTTAGGCTACATTTAAGTTTGCGTAAGCCAAAGCTTTCCAAAGCTTCCTGAGTACTTCCTAACCATTCCCATGAGTTCCGTACATGGCTTTTCATTTTCTAGCAGAGAAGGATTGCAATTTATAACTTGTTCCAATCCTGTTCCCACTTCCTGTCATTCTGTGCCTGCTCTGCATCTTGTATATTGACCTTTCTGATATAGCAGAGATTTACAAGCAGAACTACCTTGCTGAGGCCCTTTAGGTCTCAGAAATAGAAAGAACCTTGCCAGAGGTAGATGCATGCATGAAATGAGATAGCATATTCTACATCTGATAAAGCTTCCTTGGCTTAGCTGTCTGAAAATCATTACCTGTGTCTATTTCTGTAACGCGTATTGATCAAAAAAGTGCATGCTTCTTACTGGCTCTCAAAAAACAAAGTTTTAGCCAGATATGATCTGAACTGACATGCCTACCAAAATGGTGATGTGCTACAAGAATGCTGAGGAAAAAACCTCCTTTAAATGATCCCTCTTAAAAGAGAATAAACAGCAAATGGCACCAAATCGATTTTCTTTAACTCCTAGAATTACTTTTAGGAATAGAACTAGAATTTGCCTAATGACCTTTATAACAAGAAGTGAAAAAAGACTTCCAGGCTTCATTATGATGGGATTAAGAGAGAACAAATCCAGACTACAGTGGCATTACCTCAGCCTTACACCGCTGCACCCAGAACTCCCTTGGCATCAGCAGAGCTGCAGCAGGTTTCATTTGCTGCCTTAGATCCAGATCCCACCATAAATCTCAGGTTTCATTTGGCTGAGAAAGAGGAGGATTTATTTTTCAAGTCTACCATGAGTTGGCAGAGGTAGTTTTTTAAAAAGGCTGTTGATATTTGTATCCATCTTAGATCCACTGAAAACAATGGCTTTAGTGTGGGAAGGACTAGATCTGTTGCTAATTTGTTTTACAGGAGGCCTTTTAGCAGATAATTTTGATCCAGAACTCAGAAAGAAGTAGAAAAAGAAGGACAGGGACTTGAGATCAGAGGTTTTGCCTCTGACACATCCTTGGTTACTAATAACATTGAGAGTCACCTTTGACGTTACAAGATCAAATGCAAAAGTTACCATCAACCTGCAAGGTGCTGAGTGCTTCCAGATCCTTTTGCACTTGGCGGGGAGACAGCAGCTTGCAGGATCAGGCCCTGTGGGTGCCAGGGAAGACCAACAGTGCATTACAGCTCCTGCAGAAAGAGGAAAGATCCTCAGTCACACCAGAAACCCTATCAAAGACTGAACACAGGCAAGCTGGTGTTAAGTCATCAGTGTACAGATGCCTCACTGAACAGTTGGGGTTTTAATAGGCTTGATATTGTCCCAGCATTTGGTATTCATAGATAATAACAGAGATTAGGTTTACTTAATGTATTTGCTATTTAGGCAGATGATTCATGTTAAGCCATAGGCATTCAGTGGCAAACATCATTAGTTCAAATTGTATGAGAGAAAGGCCCAGGAAGAGAAGTCACAATCTGGCCTCTATCACAAACAGCTGTGTTTCTAAATCACCATATTCAGGTTGTTTCCTGTAGTTGTTGGTATATACTATACACTGAAAATTAGGCCTCAAAAACACTTATTAAAAATTTATACAGCTTATGACAGGCTCTTTCAGAAACATAACCCTTAACTAATTCATGTTCACTTACCCTGCAGTTTTCTATTTATAATACTTTACAATTTCTGTGTATTTGTATTATAAATTATTCAATGACATCAAGGTTTTTATTTTGATGAGAGAATTTTTGATGAATTTGACAGAGTAATTACTTCAAATCCTGTACTGGATTGCTATGAAAATATTTGATTTTATTTACTCCAATAAATAATTAAAATGTGAGAGTAGCAAGCATACTCACAGTGCCTTATAGCCTGTGACTTCTGTTTGCTTCTCCCTAATTAAAATAGCAATGTTTATGTGTGTACTGATTTAAAATAATAACAAATTACCAGTTGGGGAGGGACATCTAAAGGAGGAGGAAAAAGACTCTTGTAGCAACAAGCATGGTCTTAAGTACATGAAAAAAATATTCTGAAGAAATAGGAAGTTATTGATCCCCCAATGCTGTTAGCTAGAGCCACTCAGGATAGAATCTCAACAAGGCACATGTTACTCAGATGAAGGCTATTCCTTTTGTGGATTTAAAGTTTAAGAAAAGGCAGCCTTTTAGATGCTCCCAGCTGATTCAGCAATATTTTAAGCATATGCTTAACTTGAACCCATGAGCAGTTCCACTTACTTCAAGAACGTTCATGCTCAGATTTAAATTAAAGTATCGAAGTAGTGTTCTGGCAGCAGCCTAAATCTTCTGCTAAATCAAAGATTAAAATTACAATGTCTCTTAACTCTCTGTGATTTAATCCAAAACAAACACTCTTTGCCCCTCTGAGGAAAGCTCAGGTCGCAATGGTCACTGGTGTGTAGGCTGCAGTCCTCTGTTTCCTCCAAAGAATTTGCTAGAGCCAGATCAACTTCTAAGTGTCATATGTAATTTTACTACTTTCAGATCAGAGGCGAACCCCCAGAACCTCTTAACTGTTTTACAGGTCACAAACATGCACATATTAAAAATTTTTAATTACATGAAGCCATCAAGCATGCAAGTGCATAGTCATCATTTAATAACTGGTTGATTACCACATTAGTTGTTTTGGGTTTTTTTTTTTACATTAAAACTTAAAACTTGCTTCTTATTGCCAGGTACAATGGTGATCTGGTTACCCACAGGCTGGTAATTGAGAAAAACTGATAATCCTTGACAAAATGACTACTTGTATTTCATGGGATTGGAGTGAAGGGAGAAGAGGATGTTGGTCAAACAGCTGCAAGGAAAAGTAGAAATATTTTGCTTCTTTCTAAAGTATTTGCATGGCTAGAAGAGGTAAATTACAGCTGATCTTAGTGAGCAGTGAATGACGGAGCTTTTTGGTGCTTTAGCCGCGGGTAAGAAATCGGCAAACAAAAATCGGTAACAGTCGGCAAACTGTGGCTGAAAATCAGTGCCATCTGTCGGCAGTTTGCTGGACTATATGCAAACTGAACAGGTGATATCTTGGTCCAATTCCCTCTGGACAGGTGTTCATATCTCCCCCAAAACACTAACAGCTTTGAAGCAAACTGTCACTCTGGGTGGCAGCATCAGCGGAGAGGGTGTAATCTGAATATTCACAGGGCTGGTGAACTAAACAGCAAAGAGCTCGGGACCTACCACAACCCCCAGTTTCTCCATAACCTCAGTGGGCTCCAGCTGTGTAACTGAGACACAAATTGCACCCTTCCTTCATCCCCAAGTGCCTTCCAGTGACATAAATAGTTTGCAGGCTAGGCTCCACAGGAGGAGATTTTAACCCCAAGCACAGGACATGACACGCTGCCAAGGGCTCTGGATGCGGTGCTGCACAATGGGAACTCGCTCCCAGCTCCTGTGCAGCTCCACTGCTCTCTCTGTCCCTCACAGCAATCACACACACACACAGACACACATGCACAGAAACACATACCCCACAATTTTGTCACGAGCTCTGATGTGGCTGAAAGTCACGGCCGATAATAACTCCTCGCTGCTGCTATTGGGTTGGATTGCATGTCAGTGGGTTAATCCAATAGCAAACCCTAATAACACGACTTTCAACTTGCTGCAAAAGCAATTTCTGTGCAATGTGCCATATTTCTATGGCAGTGTCTCAAGTCACAGTGAGTAACACGTTCTGTCACAGGCTGTTGTAAACACTCGGGCTGCTCAGCATGTACCGTGCACGATGCGTCTGAGCAGAGACCTAAAATCTTACACCTGACTGTTTCACTCACTATCAAGCCTAAATAAAGCCTCAATGGCAGAAGCAAGCAGGGGACACAAACCAGTTGTGACTGATGCTTGGAGACGAACGCTTAGGAGCGGAAGACATGGGCATTTGAGTTTTTTTGCTTTTTGTGGAGACAGTGGCAGTAGCAGCGTTAAGGGAGGGTTTGGCTTGGGGAGGCATTGAATGCCAATTGAGGACTGCCAGGCCATGGGAGAGGAGGAATCAGAGCCCATCCTTTCTAGGAGTAAAATCCCACTGTTCACTTGGCTACAGATTTGGGTGCAACATGATTTCGAGATGAAGGAACTGATAGCTAAAAGGAATGCAGAAGGTCTATCTGTCTTCTATTCCTGGTCCTCCTATTGATTTTTATGTATCCTCAGGGTAGTCTTATCTGGGCCAAAGTGTTCTCATGTTGGTAGCCAAAAATTAATTCAAGATAATGCAGCGGTTAAATAAACATTTTGATTTTCAGAGTTGATAATATTAAAGAACAGAAGAAGAATGCAATACAACACACCTTTTCTGTAACATTTTACTTGCACTTATTTGAAGACAAGAGTCTATAGAACAGCAGCCTCCGTGACATGTAAAACAATGTTTGGCATCTGTTTTTCCCTTCATCTTTCCCCCTTCCTTTTTTTTTTATTTCTAGTGTTTGCAGCTAACACTGAAGATTTTATTTTTGCTTTTTAATGGAGCAATTGTTATTGACTACCTGGTGCTGTGTTCACAGAGTAGGAAAATAACCCAATAAAATCTACTGAACCTAAAAATAAAGAACCCAAAACAACAACAGGAGCTCTCCGTATCATGTGCACCTGGAGGAAAGGAGTGCTGTAACTTGTGCAGTCTACTGCACATTAGGAAATACGATACTGTAGTGGGCCTGTCTATATCCCACGAAACAAGGGACCTGGGGCAACCTGCCTGCGTGTCCCACCACTGCTCTGAACTGAGTTGACAGTTGGACTAGATGGTCTCAAAGGTCTTTTCCAACCTTAATGATTCTATGATTCTATGATTCTGTCCTACACAGGGGATGCAGTGTATGAAAGGTTTGAGCTTATTCACAGATTTTCAAGTTCCCTGGTTCCCATTAGCTTTTAGAGGGTTTGACAGCCCTTTCCAAAAGGCCCCTGTCTTGGTCTAACTCTGTGACAATGTCAGAAACAAGTTCCAGCACCAAAGCCATATTAGAAGTCTGGACCAACTTGAAGGAAGACCAGTGAATTAGCCAGGGCTTGAAGATTTGCTTTGGAAGCATAAAAAGTTTATCAAACTTGAAAATAACAAAGTTTAAGAAATGCTTCTCAGTATCAAGTCCTGCCCAGTATGTTCCAAAACCTGTACCGATAAAACCCTGCCTGCAACAGTCCCAAGAACTAATTTACATTTGCAATTGCTTAACATTGCATTTAAGCATCTTCTCTCCTTTGCCAGTATATTATTACTGTTTACAAATCATTAAATGTTGACTGCAGAGGAAGCAGGCGTACAGGGTATAACTTCTATTTCAACCCAAACCCTTGGTGTTCCTCCTTTGAGAATGAGGACATTAACTACACCAAGACACAAATGGTGCTGGAGTTTTACCACCAGAAACAGTAAAGCAAATTTTAAATTGTGTAAAAAAGGGGAAGAAAAAGTCCTTCCTCCAGAAACGTCTTGGGTGGGAAGTGACATCAGTCATGCCACAAGGACAGAAGGAGCAAGTGCATTTTATTGGAAAATAAAGATGTGAGTAAATCAACTATGATGAATATAAAATGCCTCTTTTGGATTTAATTAGGAGTCACCTTTTTAGGTGACCAGGAATGAAACTTCTCTTTTAAGGGCACCGCTTTGTACCTGACTTTTCACACAGCAAAGCATATGGCAAAAAAGCAGGAAGTAGGGATTAAGGTAGATTTTAACGGGCGGCATGTTCAGCCAGATGGCCTATTCTCTGATCCTCAAGATCTGTATGCTTTTTTCCCCCTCCAGAGTTATTTTGATTTAATTCCTTACCCCCCCCCCAATAAAAAAAAAAGTCCGTATTTTATTCTATTTTAATGCATACTTCTCAGTCCACCTCACACACTTCCCCATGCATAGGCTTTTTAAACAGGAATCATGCCATAAAGGTAAGCAAGAGTGTTTCTGGCTTTGAGGGCAACAGCACCTCAAGACTGATGAGTCTTCTCCAATGAGGGCCCCATGCCTTCCTCACTGAATCTGAGCAGCGGCAGTGATAGCATCATGATGCTGTTATATCCATACTGACAGCAGCAAAGGAGGGCAACAAGGGGCCAGAGATGGTGACGTGCAGGACAAATCGTCAACTGCCCCAGCCATGGAGTTCCCAGAAAGTTTGAAGCAGGGTACAAATCTGGGGGGATTTTTTCTACCAGCTCCCCTCACTTTTCTCCCTCACTCTGCTGTTGCAGCTGCCTGTCTGTTCATCATTAATGGCCCTCAACACTGTGGAGCTGTCCCAGAAGGTTCTGCCCACTCGACAAGCTGGAGTTCCCAAGGCAAAGCCATCACTGATGGCACTATGGTGTGATCAGGAAAGCATAAAGATGAGATAAAAGAACCATTGTTTGTTGGAAGGGGAGAAAGATAATGGCAATTAAACAATCTGTTTGTATGCTTATAAGAAAGTGCAGCTAGAGAAGAACCATGGTTCACAGAGTAGCTATGTCAAGGCACTTAAAAACTGTCCACTATTCCTTTCTCAAGCCAAGAATTAAATGTGGGATAAAAAGTCTTCCAAAACCACATTAACCACGGTGAAACTGATTGTCAGCAGAGAATATTACTGAGAAAACTCCAGAAGAGAAAAAAAAGGAGCACACGTTTGGTGGTGCAGTTTGGAGAGTCCTCTAATGAGTCACCTGGCTGATATACCACAGTGGCGATGATTAGGCATTGGTACCATTGGACGGTTTTCAGCAGCAAGGTGAATTGCTCCAGTTTTGCTGAAGCATTAAACAGACAGGTACACAGGTCACCAGAAAGCAAGGGCCAGAGGCGCCAATCTTCCTGACACGCTGCACTGAAGCTGCTCTGGACCCTTTGGACAGATGGAGAGAAGCAGATGGAGAAATTGAACATGTCTATAGTGCCCGGGAGCAGTACTCCAGGAACAGCAAAGAACAAAATAGAGAAATACCCACATCCAGTAATGTATATATCACAGCTATTGTTATATATACCTATGCCTGCGTATACACACACACACACATATATACATGAAAGAATATAAACCAAGCAAGCAATCCCATTTTAAGAGAAATACACTATTTTTATGGCATGCAGAAAACAGTAATGATGATTACACTTCCTCAGTGGAAGCCTTCATGAATACAATGTAAATTGCGTGACACAAATGCAAGAATAAGGCTTCAAAATTCTGACAGATAGCTGCTAGAGAGATTTGGATGAGCCATCAAGGAGGGAATAGTGGGGAACTTCCTGTGGCTGGAGCTGGACAGTGTGTAATGAGCAAAATTCATTATCTTAAACTTTTGGCTATGATGTGTAATTGTTAACCTCTGCCGTTAGTTCAAGGCTCCTTTCAGTAAAATATATGGGTTGCCATCGAAGCTGATTTGGATTAGGAGGCAAGCATGTGCCCTCACTTTTAGGTTATATTAATACACCAAAATCAATAACATGCCATAGCTTTCAGAAGTAGTAATAAAACACCCTAAAATATTCCCAGAATACTTCTATAAATTATTTGTGCAATGTACTTATGTTAAAAAGGTTGTCAGTTACAGTGCTCTGAAAGACTCCAAAATTACAAGTCATCATATTTGTATTTGATAAACCCCCTGCTGTTTTGGGTCAGAGAGGGCTCCAGAACGGGGGGAAAAAATCATTATTTTCCCTAATAAATAAATTACTTGCCTGTATTTCATGTATCACTAAAGCCTGCCAGTATTGAGGGCTTAAATAATAAATAGCAAATAGCTCCATTCATTTATTAATAATAATGCATCTTTTCTTCCTCTTACCATATTTGCGGGCAATGGATTGAATGGTAGTCAGGTGGAAGGACAAATAGTTGGGCCACTGGGAACATTTAAAATTTTCCAGTTTAAGGTGAACATGTCAGCACTGACAGGCCTTTTAGTTTCGTCTGTGTGGTGCCTTGGTTGTGTACTGGCAGTGGTAGGAGCCTTCAGGCTTCAAAACTGTAAAACCCCTTGGAAACCTGATTAGCTAATGGCACTCGTACATGTGAGTGTTTCTCAAATGAAAATTTTCAATTAGTCATCACGATACCTGTTCAACCCTATTCAACAACGCATGGAGATACCTCACTGCCCTTGGCAGGGCTAATGTTCATAACACCTCTGGTGGGGCGGCCCGATCCCTGGCTGTACAGGTGGCAAAGACACACAGACGCTGGGCAGGAAAGGTGGCAATAAGTAGAGGGCTGATCCAGATACCTGTATCTCTTACCTTCAACTAACCAAAGAACTATGTTTTATTTGTGACTGTTCTCAGCATAAACTGCTCATTCCCTTTCTGACATAATCCACATCTATGTCAATCTGACTATTTTTAACAGTCATTGCCCTTCATAGCTCTTTGATTTAAAGAAAAATGAAACATGAGCAGTTTACCAGAGAGGTACAGGTTTCTCAAGCTCTGAAACATCCAGACAAATATCCTCCTCCCATAAGCAGCTGACTGCCAGTGCAAGCAGTGGCACGAATGCATACATGAGTCCTGGAGACCAAAGTTCCTAACATCACCAGTACCCAGCCTGTAGGCAGTGGGATAAGTGGATGACCATGGATTTCAACATCATGCCTTAATCCAACATCTTCCATCAATGAACACATGCACATGCACACAGATGACCACATCCACCACCGCCTTTCCTCCAGAAGAAGAGAGATGGAACCTCTGTATTCATGTAGGTCATGGCATCATGATGCCTGGTGATGGAGAATGAACTCCTTTCTTCATCTAAACACCCAGTGGGAGCCGACGGGATGTAAATAGCCTCATATTAACCAGAAAGTCACATTTACCTCTTACATGGAGGGGTAGTCTTTTTCAAGGGTCAGGAAGAAAGCACATTATCAGTGTCCCTTGAGCAATCCACACCCCTTTCTGACAAAATAAAAAGCCAAGAAAAGAGAAAAATGCATTGCATCCTACCACACATATCAGAGATGCATCAGATCGTGCTGAAATCTGGAAGCTTACAGCCTTGGGTAGGAGGGGCTGCCAGCATTTCAGCTTGTCACCATTAAGAAAAGCAAGTATGGTGGCACTCAGTCAGGGTGCAGAGTCTTCAAGAGCACACACTCCAAAGGAATTTAATAACACAGATGGCTACAGGAACTTCACTTCCAACTTCCTACAGAGTGCAGGTTTGTGTTTAAAGCAGACTATTTCTTACAGTCTTACCCACTGTGAAGTGCAGTTATGTTTTTCTACAAGATTTAGCTACAGGGCAAAAGACTTCAAGCATCTGAAAATACAGAGAGTTCTGGCATGATACTGCTGACCCAGTCTAATAGGACCCTTGATAGCCGGATGAGTTGGGTCACATCCTACCTCTTGTTTCCTTACACCCAGAGTGCCACTGGCTCTTTTCTGACCTAGGTGAATTGCTTCTTTTCTCCTGGCTATTCCTTAAGCTACCCTAGGCACCAAGCAAGGAAAGTAAACACATGGCAAAGGCACAATAGGCAGAATGGACTTGATCTTTGTTTAAAGCACGGGGTCAGCTCCTCGCTGTGAGCAGATTTTCCTCTTTGGAAACAGGTTCATGTTTATGTTTTAAGTTCCAGCAACATGCTCTGGATTTTCAACATGTGCAGCACATCTGCTCCAGCCCAGATTTATGAACAAATCTGCATATAATTGTGCTGGGCTAGGGTGTTGTTGTTGTTGTATTCCCCCCCACACCCACCCTTTAAATAAAATGGCTTTGTCCAGGGCTGTATAAACCCCTGATTCCAAGCCATATAATTTTATGGACAGAGGAAAAAAAAAAGTTCTTTTGTATTGCACCTGAGCTCATTAAAACCCCCAAATTCCATAATTTTACACTACCATGTGCTGCATATCGTATTTAGTACCTAGCAGAGTAATTGCTTACAGTCCTTAGCGTGAGTGCACATAAGGTGGGGAAATGACGGAACAGGTGGGATAGCTGCCCTGTGCTTGGTAATCGCAGGTTTACACCCCTGCACAGCTGACGTAGAGCTGTGTGGATGAACAGTTCAAAAGCCTGGATTATGGTCTTTTGTTAGCCCTGTACCGGGTGCCAAGTCCCAGACATCAGCTTCCAGTGAACACAATGGCTTCTGTAATGGACCAGATAAAGCAAATAACCATGTGGGATACAGACTGGGAAAAGGGAGAAGCCAAGGAAGAGGGTCAAGGTGAAAGATCCAAGATGCCAGAGGAACTGGCAACTTAAACAAGTTAACCAGACATCCCAAGAGAAAATAACCCTGGAAAATTCAAGAGAAAGTGAGCAGCCCAAGAACTTTTCTGTGGCAACGTTTAAGGTTTCCTAACTTGGTCTGTAACAAAACCAAAACGTTTTGTGCATCCTCACAAGGGGAATGATGTCAAAACAGCTGTTTCTAAATCAAAAAGCATTTGCACATTCCCCATCTCTGTGAGCTAAGACTCTGTGAAGCTGCTTTTGTCACCATGCCTTGAACACATGAAGATCTTCTGGGGTAGGAAGAGGAGAGGAAGGTGCAGCAGATTTATAGTGTGGTCACACATGCTCTATTTTGGGTGACTGTATTCTTTGGAGACTAAATTCCCCTCATTTGACATTAAGTGCTTGCTAAAATACTGAATGGGATCCGGTTGCAAAGGTTCCTGTGTTCAGTGCTCCTAAGGGGCACATCCTAGAGATGTTTGTCTCAGTCTGTGGGCTATCCAGCCCGACATCTCAGGAAGAATTTAGGTCTCCAGCCTGTGAGAGAGAGTTTTTAAAAAAGCTATCCATGCATGGCTTGCTCAAGGACACGTAGGAAAATTGTAGCAGAGCAACTCATTTCAGCCATGGCTCCCAAGTCCCATCCATGTGCCCTAATTGTTAGACTTGGATCAGAGCCGCTGATAAGCTCTGAGTGATTTCCTTGTGCCTGGAACTGTAAATGCTCTGCTTGAGATTCTCCAATGTCTTATCAGCAGCCTTTCCGATAGTTAAGATTAGGAAGCCAGAAAAAAGACAGAGACACTGTGTTCATAAGAACTGTAAACAGGGGGTGATTGAAACAGACATAATGCCAATGTACACCTACATAGAGAGTGGGTCCATACATGTTTTGCTTCCTAGCCTGGTTTCCTAAGGAAGCAAAAAAACCAAACCAAAAATCTCTTGAAATCATTGAAACCAACAAGTCAGTTTTGCAATGGTCAGAGAAGACTAATATTTTGGTAACAGCAAAGCAGAAACGCACAAAAATTATACGTAGCTGTGCTCAGCCTTAAATGGTGGGAAATGTGGAAAGCTCTAACCTCGACATTAGGAAAGTTTTGACATTTAGAGTTTCAGAAGTCTCTTAGCAAGGAACAACTTGTTTCCTTTTTTTTTTTTCCAACTGTAGTCCCTCCTCATTTAAAACATATAATGAATGTGAACAGTCATCAGTCTATAAATACTGGTTTTAAGTTCACTAGAGCTTTGTTGAGATATTCCTCCTAGGTAACAAGTCTGTGGCTCATTAGTCTCTCATTAGCAAGATAGAAATAAAGATGCAAAAGGAAAAAAAAAACCTTTCTCCAAAGATATTGTTGCAGTCTAATTGCCTGCAAGGAATTCTTAATAATGTTTACTAATGCCTTTTCAGCATTGCCAATTTTATAATGTTCCAGATGTGACGTTGCTGTTCCCTGCTGTGATATTACTAAGTCTGCTAAGGCACCTACAGTACTAAGTTTGGAAAGATTTTAGCCCCATCTTATGTCACTGACATGAAACAACATCCGTTGGGGCTTTCCAGCATCACATTTGTACTTTTGAAAACAACAATCAGAAAAACCCTGTCTAATCCACTGTTTATACAGAACTAAGTAAATTCAATCACAACACGCACTGGCTGGAGCCAACAGCCTTACAATGGACATTAGCAGCACTATCAGTTACTCAAAGTTCAACGACATTTGCTTTCCTTTTTTTGATTTTTAATATATTGGTTTAGACTTTGTGACATTAATTGGTTCCTTTTTTGTTGAGAAATATCTTTTGTTTGGGATATGATTTTATATTGTAAGCAGCATTTGGAATATAAAACAAGCAGATGTTAGCATGGATATGAAAGCAAGGCTCACAGTATCAACATTGTGTTATACTGTTGCTTTACAGCCAAGCTAAGGGAAAAAAAGCAGGCAGCAAACACGCAGATTTTGAAACAATAGAGCTTTTAACCTAAATTACACTGAAGTTTCTCGGTGTTCTGGGAACAAGTGGGCTCTTCACCTGAGTCAGATTTGTATGCCACTGGGAATACGTAAAGAAACATCTTTTTGGCTGATTTCACTAAGGAAGAAAAGCTTGTGAGATCATCATGTCTCTGTCACGCTTCCCATCTAACAACTTGTGTACCTGCTGGTCAGCTTCAGCCAAACTGTAACCAGAGTAGAAATCTCCATGATATGAAATTCCTGGAAAGAACTGGGTAGAGAAAAGAGCCAATGTTAGTGCTCGCAGGAAGAAAAACTCTGTGGTGTGAGCACTGTGTCCATATTAGAGAAGGAAGCTTCATATTGGAAAGAAATAGCAAGAACACCCCGATCACAGGGAAAGCCTCTCTTGGACAGAGTATCCAGCCATGAGATAGCATGCTTTCTTGTTGCTGTTCACCATGGACCAAGTTGGGTTTCTATTTTTTTTTTTCCTGGTTTTCCACGTAGTCTGGGTTGATTATCTTCTCCGCTTTCAGGATCTGAAGTGCCTGAGTTCTTCAGTATCATATTAGACATAACCTGCATGGCCACCATTGTACATACCTCCCCGTAGCATGACCACCTCCTTGTCTTCCAGCTAAGCAAATGGTCTGCTACTGAATCCCTCCCAACAGAGGTAACCATCCTACAAATTTGGCTGCAGGTGTTGGCACTTTCCAACCTGGCTCTGTCAAAACGATCCAAATGAGCTACACCTTTCTCAATATTGTGGAGAAGGAGTAGTCAGGATCATTTCACCAGAACTGGGTTTGCAGGGAAACACACAGCTATACCAGCAGATATAAGGGAGATGGCTTCAGGGCAGTGACTAGCACCTGTGTAGCAGACCCAGCTCTAGCTGAAATGGCAATTATGACCATATCCTAATGCACAGTCTCAGGATCAAAGAAAGCGCTGTTCTTGTACAGTGAGGGAGAGAGGAGTCACATCATAGTCCTGCAATACCAAAACCAGCAAGGACAATCTGCTCTTTAAGTAGCTGTCCAACCTGTTCATTCAGAAAGCTTATGCAAAAAAATGTATAGAGGTATTGTCACTCTGGTCCATCAGTTAGTGGCTGCAAAACTCCTTTCTTTTTCTTAAGTTTATCACCCTGCTCCTAAAATGATGGCTCTGACAATTAATGCTAAGGGTTCCTTATGCCTATCAGACTCAGGTAATATCATCCACAAAGGCCCCCTGCACTCTACTCTCTTCCCAGATCCAGGGAAGAGGAACACGCTGCAGTCTGGCCACCTTGGCTCAAGATGTTAAAAAGCTCTTGCTTCCAACTCTGAAGGTCCCCAGTTCATTTTCCCAGTATGTCAGCCAAGACGGTGGTCCTCACATTTGCACTCTTCTAATAGTTCCAAGCTTACATCACATTCCCCTTTATTCACTCTTTTTCCAAGTTATATATATATCCTTAGCCTTAATCACTGTTCAGCCAAGGTTTCTTCAAGCAGACCCAAATGTAGCGATCTGTGGAGCCAATGGGAGTCTTTCTACTGACTCCAACGGACTCAGGATCATAAAGTCCTGAACCCACAAACATCTGCAAGATCTGGAGGCATTCCAATATGGATTCAAATGGGACATCAGCCACTCAGACCCATCTTAATTCGTAAATCAACATACCCAACTGACTTTCTCTTCTCTGGATCCCCTCCAATTTGTTAATACGTTTCTGTTAACGAGGTGCTTAGAACTAAGCACAATATCCCCAGTGCAGTCACATGAGAGCTGTTACATTCCTACTTCATAATGTTATGTCTCCACATATCCCAGCCAAAATTGCACTAACTTCACTAGCTACCATGTTTTGTTGCAGCCTTGAAACCCTTGTCCTGTCACTCTTATTCACTGAGAGCTATACTTTGCTCCACAGGTAATTGTGGCAAAGTCAGCAGGACTCCTCGCACAGGACTGCCAATGCAAGCAAGGAAAGCAGAAACTGATCCCAGAGAAAGAATTCGTATCTAGATTTTTGAACTGATAAACTCAGACAGCAGAATAATTGTAACAATGCCATCCTGCTGCTTTCCTGAGCAATAATCTATTTTCCTCATTGGGATAAATGACTTGGCCATCAGTCTCCCGGTTTAGTCATTTGGGAACTGGATTATTGCTTCATAAACTGTGCAACGCACTCCTATTACTGTTTAATTGCATTGGGCAGAGAAAGGGGGGAAAAAGATTTTGCAATTTCTAACGGAAATCTCCCAGAAGCACTCTCTTTCTGTGTTACGTTCCTCAATAGTTAAGGCAGTGAACTGCATTCCAATCCAAAATTTTCCTCTGAACAAAGAGCATAATTTGTCTTTACACGCTTCTGCCAGTGCAGCTCCTCTTTCCAGCATACTGCTCCTTTCCTGGACCTGGATGCTCAGTGTTCCTTACCACCTCCTGTAGTGAGATTACACTGTCTTCTAGGCAAGCATTTTCTGTAAAATCTCAGCTATATATTCTGGCCTGAGTTTATATCCAGATTTCCTATCACTATCAGCAGAAGCTGTCCTTGAACCTCTTCATTCTTTCCATCCTTTTGGTTTTGTTGCTTGCAAGCTCTTCAGAGCAGTGACTGCCTCCTGTTACACAGAGAACATCCATCCAGCACTTCGGCTGCTAGGCACTCCTGTAATTGAGACATATCCCGTCTCCAGAAGCAAGAGGTGTAGCTGAGGGGGAAAAAGAAGGGCTTGGTCTGCAATTTTTTCATTCTTAAACAGTGCAGCATTCACTCCTGTCTCCAGCATGTTTTCCAACACTAATCTCCATACTCTGACACAGCACTGAAAAGTCAAGATGAGTTCAAGGAAGCTCTGTTCAGTTTTGAGAAAAGGCTGAGTCCCTGGTTTTTAATTATGTAACATCGACACTTGTTTCCCTTTAGGAAACTTTAGCAAATTTCTTTTAATATTATTTCTTTCTAATTTCAGGCGTTGGCTAAAGCATTTTCATCAGAATATTTCTCAGGAAAATAAATTTCAACAAACATGGAAATTTTTGCTAGCCAAAGCATTCAACATGGTGAGCGCTTTTTACAGATTTTTCCCTGTGAAAACCTGACAAAGAAAATGAACAAGGAGTTTCTTGGTGAAATGTTTTCCCTTAAAAAATGAAATCTTTGTTTTTCAAAATGTGTCTTTATAAGAAGTCTGAAAACATACCAAAAGATACATTTTAAAATTTTGATCACTTTAAACTTCATAGGAAATATAAAACAAATAAAAACAAACTTAAGAAACTTTTCTGAGCACCAATGAAAAGGAATTGGTAGAAGTGAATCTCAGGGGTTTTACAAAAAAGCTAATTTTTTTCTCTGCAGGAAAAAACCTAGGAACTTCCTGGGCTTGCTGTGTCCCAGACAAATCTGAGAAGCTGCAAGCCAACTTCTCCCTTAAGCATTGCCATGTGTTATCCCACACTGCTCCACCCATTTGTGCCAAAAACCTGTCCAATTACCTATCCTCTGGTAAACCATCTCTTATCATTTACTCATGCTTAGTGCTTACAGATTGTTCCCATTGCTTTCTATTAATCAAGCAGCCAGCTGACCTTTCTACTAAACTCTGTGTATCCCATTGCACTAAGTTTTTTTTCTAAACCACATCTGCCCAATTTGTCCAATTCATCCATCACTGCACCACGGCACATAGCCTGTGGGCTCTCTGGGGCTGGACCTGCCTTCTACAGCACCTGGCCAGGGAGCTCCTGTCCCCGCAGGGTTGCAGGTCTTAACTGGGATTCCCAGGTGCTCTTGTAATACCAATTAAAAAAACAAACAAACAAACAAACAAACAGCTAAATAGGAGGAATCTGGGACAATGGAGAGCATTAGCAGAGAAACCAGAGACAACTCATACTCTGATTTTCAAAGCTGGCAGTGTCTTTCTACAGAATATTAAGGTGTTATCACAAGAAAAGGGAAAATATTTGGCATTGGCATTTAATTGTTGGTGGGCATTGATTTTAACACACTGTTACACCTGCGAACCCCTTCGCTGTAAGCAGAGTATATTTAATCATATATAATGTGGGGAAGACAACCCCTCTGAAAGGAGGCGCCGGAATGAAAGGCTGAACTGCTGACTGTCCGTGCACAGCTTGCGCTGCTTTAGGGTGACAGCCCACTGCGCACGCTGTAGCGGCAGGGATCGCTGTGTGTTTCGGCTCCCTGTGATACCAAAGATCACTGGCAGGATGTCCAGCCAGCGAGGAACCACACTGATATTTTGAACGGGAGGTTAGACGGGTGAGAGATGGGAACAGCAGCAGGTCAGATGAAAGGTTTGGCAAGCCAGGTTACCAGACATGCTTTCCTCCGGTGAAATTCTGGCTGGAGATCTCCTATCAGACTCTCTTCTGCTCTCTGCCGTGTCTGGGACATGCACTCCTGCCTCCTGCACAACTTTGCAGTTTCCAAGGAGACCACATGCTGCTCACCCCACACCTCGGCACAGATGACCGTGTGACTTCACTCGGTCGGGGAGACCATAAAACACTGCAGCCAAAACGATAGCACTGCAGCTTGACTCACTGCGATATTAGTGAATCCTAAAGGACATATGAACCTAATGATGGGTTGTTCGGTTTGCTTTTTTACTAGGCCTGTTATGATGAGACCTAGACATGGTGTCACTGCTTGGAGACAGCCTGAAGAAAAAAAAATACTGCGGAATCGCAGGCTTCAAAGAACCCATTCCAATAATCATGTTACTTAGTTTCCTGAAGGAAGATAAATATGAAAAGTCGATTTCATAATTGTAACAGTACAAAAATACACTAAAAATTCAACATTTATAACATCAAGTAAGTTCACACCAAGATCAAAGATTAAAAATTGGCTACATTCCTACAAGTATGAAATGCATCAATTAGGTGGTGCGGCTCAGTGTCAGGAGATGTAAATCTGGTGCCTTGCTTAGTTGCAGGCTTTCTGAAGGATTTTGGAAGACTCATACAGGACATAAATTTCATAGGCTTTTTTGTAAGGCAATATTCTTCTCCACCTGAAAATTGGGCTCTGCNGCTGGGCATCGGTCAGCGGGTGGTGAGCAATTGCATTGTGCATCACTTGTTTTGTATATTCTATTATTATTATTATTATTATTATTATTATTATTATTATTATTATTATTATTATTATTATTATTATTATTATTATTATTTTCTCTTTCTTTGCTGTCCTATTAAACTACCTTTATCTCAACCCACGGGTTTTAGTTGTTTGGGATTTTTTTTCCTGGTTCTCTCCCCCATTCCACTGGGGTGGGGGGAAGGTGAGCGAGCAGCTGTGTGGTGCCTGGGAGCCGACTGGGGTTAAACCACAACAACTTCATGCAGATTTTGTCCCATAAGTCAACCCTCTCAAATATTGTCCAGAATCCCACTGAAAAAGTTCCTAATACTAAAGAAAAATGGTCAATGTTTGCATGTGTATTTTAGTGGAAATTACGTCTTGCCTTTTAGTCCCCATTAGCCAATTAGGAAGGTAATCTCATTGGTTTTATGCAGCAGGAACCACTACTGAACAAAGCAACAAGAAATATCTTTGCTTGTTTGGACATTCTCCATCTACACAGTCTGCATCCGATATGGAAAAACTGAACATTCATGTTCATTCATGACAAATATGCTGCTCTCCTGCCATTCAGGTTTTGTCTACACCAATGGCTATAGTGAATTTTGAGGTCATCTTGGACCAGCCTTGTGCACTTTGATCATACTCCTCAATTACAGAATAGCTCAAAGCCCTTGTTAAATCATTCACATGGTGCTTCTTGCCTATGAAGTAGGGCTCTTTTAGAAACAAGCTTATGAGCTACTTATAGGCATGCCTTTATGGGATGCATGCTATCGTCCAGCACGCTCTGATGTGACCCAGCACAAGAGGTAAAATGGGAGGAGCAAGGGGCAGAAATTCAGTAGAATTGCCATGAATCTGCCTGACAACAGTAGCCAGTAAGTGCATCTGGTACTTAGGGTAATTTTTCCAGTGGGTCCCAACTGTTAATGTAGGACTGAAGGTGTGTTGATTGTCTAATAAGCAAATATCACAATTTTGGAATAAGTGATTGCAAGAGGCAGATCCCAAGGGCTTCCACTGGGTCAGAGCCATTTACTCCTTAAGACCTGTTCCTAGGTCTTGTGCAAGCACCAACCCTAAATGAATGCTTCTCCCATAAGTACAGTCCTGCCTGACTTGTAGTCTGACACATTTCAAAATTGCGACTGTTGGACAACGACTCACAGTGAAGAAACAGTTAAGCAAAGCATGTCTATATATATCACGTCAATATCCCTTAACTGGCCTACTAACAGAGGTGGTTACAATGAGATATTGAAGGAAAACTATCTACTTCGAACTTAAATAGAGAGTTGAAGAGAAAATAAGGTGAAGTGAATCTCCTGCATTGACACAAATATTAGCCTGGAAGGATCTCCAAAGTATTAATTTATTCCTTCCTTCTGAAAGGATCCACTTTTAAAACCTATATCCTACTCTAAAAGTAATTAAGAGGAAAATCCACTTCACTCTTCTGCCATTAAGGAAATGGTTAATGGGTTCAGCAAAAGGTGGCAGTCTGAGTCCTGAGGAGCTCGGTTTACTTTCTTAGTGACTGACATGATACTCTCAATTTGTTGGATGAATTGTTTTTTTGAAGATAAAATACTTTTCTTTCCACTCTTTCAAACGTTGCGCCAGGAGTACAGATTACCCAAAAAAATGTGCTGGATGCATCAGAAATTGCAGCCCCAGGAAAACAGCCCTTGATAGAGCAGATTTTCTCTCTCACTGTTAAGTTTCCCACGCTTCTCAGCCAGATTCTGCTGGCCACGGCTCAGGGTCTGACTCTCACTGTGAAAGTACGGGAAGCTGGTTCATCCTTACAGCTTACAGACCCTGCGTGTTTGAGTTGCAAGGGTTGGAGTGGACATCAGAGGACAGAGACGTGATGCAGAACAGCCCTCTATAATGGCTGGTACTGTAAGGTCTCCAATCTGTTGGCACATTGGCCACTTGACAACCTGTAACACGTCATCCCTGTAATGCTTGTGAGAGGAGAGGAGAAAACTCACTGTCCAGATGGGGAACAAACACAAGGTCACAATGGAGAAGGCAGAAAAGGAATATAACCCTGTGGCTTTCAAGTCCCAGCTTACCTCCAGCTCCCTCTTTTGTACATCATCTTGCTCCTCCTCTACCATGACAAAAAAGGCAATGCAACTCAAAGGCTTCTGTTCAGCAGGCTTTGTCCATAGGAGTCTTTCTGCTATGGCAACCAGGGATAATACACAATATACTGTGTTATCTGTTTGTTCAGCTCACACCGGCTCTGGAATCTGTTATAACCTGATGGAAGAAATGTGTCTTTTTAGGGCACTAATAGACATACCTGAAGCAGGCACAGAGAGATGCTTGGGTGCCTACCAGCCAGGAGTTCAGGGTATGTGATCCTTGTCCTGGGTTCTCTCTCTCTTTCTAAGCCAGCAACTCATGCTCAGTTTTAGGTCTTCAGTTCTCTACCTGCAAACTACAACTGTGAAATGTATTGCTTAGCTAATAACCTGCAGATTATTCTCATCATTCCTAATGTTATCTGTATAAGGCCAAACTGTCTGGAGGCTTTATTGTGAATAGGGATCCCCTTGTGTACAGAAAACGTAAGACCCCTACAAACAGCAGTACAATGGAACGAACAGTGGCACATCTGCAGATGCAGCAATGGATACCACTTTAACCTCACTTTTTTCTTAAGTCTCCCACACTGCATTCAAAATATTCTGCAAAATCCCACTTCCCGTCCTGACCCCATGGCAAGCGGGAACACAGAAATCATGGAGAGCAGGAAATTCCACTCAAATTCCAGCTACAATCATTTCTGTGAACAGGAGGGACAAAATGCAGCAGAGATCATGGTGGTGTGCCCAGAGAGGCAACCAGTAAAGAACAAGGTCTGAGATAGGGTGCAGGTCACACATAGAAGTGGAAGTAGACAGCCCTCATCCTTGCTTGTAGATTGTACATCAATATTAATTAAGAATTGATTTTATGTAAATAAGACTAATACTGCTAAAGGTGTCTGGTTGAATTTCTTGTTCCCCATGAAAGATGGATAGAACTTCACCCCAGCTTTTAGGAGGTGGGAGGACAGACTGGAATTCATTCAAAGGCTTTTTTAATCATTACTGTAGATCTTACTGTTACAGTTACCAGAATGCAAGCCACATACACTTCTTGAACAAAGAAAAGGAAGTATCACAGTTTTGCTTAATGCCTTCACTGGGCCTCTCTTGGACCATGAAGCTGTCCTGAAATACTTAGCCTTCTTCAAAAGCAGGAAAAGTAAGCCCAGGAGCTTGAAATCGGTGCCAGCAGCAGATGTGTATCTTCTGATCTGATTAGAAGCCTGATTTAACTCAGTGGTTTGCTTTCTGATATTTTAAACCTAGACTTACAAATATTTAACTTCTGTTAGTGGGCATGCTTGTGCAAGGCAGGAAGAGAACTGCTTAACCCCTGAAGGGATGTCTGCATAAGGGTTTGCCATGGTTTAAATAGGTCCCTTATTTAAGTCAACACATGGGAACTGGTGCAAACGCAACACGTAGACAGATCTGAGAGGGAGAAACCACCCTGACTACACTGGAGATGATAGATACCTTCTTCCCAACTCTTCGAAGGCTGCTCCTTTGCAAACTGAAGGTAATGGAATCACCACCACCACATAGTCTATTAATCTGCAGGAAAGCAACCTTTTCCATTTGGCTGGGGATGTTGCCAGTTCTTCCTCTGCCCTTTCCATTTGCCATCTTCTCAAGGGACCTTCCAAAACAATACAAAAAAGGGAGTCAACATCACTCTGACAAGTTGTCTCCTGCTACTATGCCAATAAAAATGATCTTCCTTACACCACAGTTCTCTGAACCTGACATCTGTCCTAAATCTCAAGTCATACATACCATTCTTCCATTAACATGAGTCATCCTACAGACATCCTTCTGCTACTCTTAGAGTCATGTCAGAAAGAATCATTGACTTATTGTCAGCAGATTCAGCCTACCATGTTAATGGTGTCTGCAGACCCCTCTTCTCTGATCATCTTGTTCTTACATCCCCAAAAATGCTGGAAAATACTTGCTGAGCTGTAGGTTGTCAGAAGCAAGGAAAGAATTGCCTGTCCTGTACTGTTACTCTGCCTGGAATATAAAGGGTAATTTGCCAAATTTTGGAGTTCTCTATCTTGAAGCAGAGCAGATAAATAGCTTCTCGGGAACTCACAGAGCCCCAGGCTGCCTGTATAAAAGGTCTGGTGCTAGTGATGCTGTTGAGAATTTCAAGAAACATAACTGACTTTCTCTACAGAGATTATGGGCATTATATAGAGGAGTCTTGCCTGACCTATTTTGCACAGGTGTCTATACTGGACTCTGCCTAGTTCCAGATGCTTAAGGGAAAAATACCAGGACTTAAGAGTGGACAGTTGCATGAGAATAGAAAAGACAATGAATGTCTTCCACATGAATCATAAGCTATTGACACCTCTTCTGTTTTTAAAGCAGAGACCAAGAATGGGGAAGAGGCTTCCTTTAAGGGGTAGGGGCCATGGCAAGTCCTGCTAGTTATTTTCATTATTCCATCAACTTGGTGTCTTGAAAGTTTTATTAACTCGTTCTCTTTATTGGTCTTTTATTTCTCTTTTAAGTGCATTGGGTCTGGCTGAGATNAAGCAACTCCGTGGCACCTGGCATCCAGCCAAGGTCAACCCACCACATTAAGCCTCGAATGTTGCCCCTATTCTCATGCACTTCACAATGGCCTTTCTGCAAAGTCAGTGGAGATCAGTCTGAGCCTTCATCTTTTCCACAAATGGGAACCTAAATGTTTGCAGAGCATGGGGGTGTCTGTGGTTGTGCTAAGGTCGAGGCAGTCAAGCCATTGAGCCAAATCTTTACATAGTGTAGATCAACACTGAGACTTTACCTAATTTCCGATGGGAATAAGGAAATCCTTGCAAGATCAGGCTGCAGGTTCATATAGTCCATTTTCAGCAGGGAGCTAATTCTTTGAGGGAGGTGCACAAAACCTTCCAAAGGCTGATTTTCCTCTTATACTAGTTCTCCTCTGAAATCTTTAATGGTTAGAGACTGCTTTGAATTCTATGATTTAAGGCTAAACACCTTCATGATCTGACTGGGATTTCCTTTCTTTAACTGCAATGGAGCAAGGTCTCCAGCACGACTGACTTCCCAGTGCAGCAGGCAAGGAGATGCACATATGGGCACTGTTCACATAGGTATTGCCCTTAGCCCTGGGGTGAAGTGAGGCCAGCCCACAGGCAGAGGGGCCTCTCTTCAGTCGGTGCATGCTCCTTTTTCTCCCAGTTCAGTGTGCAACAGCTTCAGGTGCCAGCCCTAGATTTAGTTCTCCCTCCAGCTAATCCAAGTTTTTGGTTTGCATTACACTCTCTCCTACAGCCAGTTTTCTCTGAAGAGCACTTCTGAATTGTGCTATGTAAAAGTGACTTCCCTGCTCATGAAGGCCAGAGAAGAGATTGTGGTGGGCTGTGACCACAAAAGGGAGGCTGCACAGATTCTCAGTTTGCAGAGCTTTGCATGTCCCCATCTCTCCCCATTTTCCCTGCTGAGCTACACTCATTTCCACCTTATTTTGCTGCAGGTAATTGCTCTGGAGACATAAAATACAACTTCTGTAAGAAATGGAAGTTACTCAGGAAAACATTTATGCCCATAATTCCTTTCAGGCAGAGCAGTCTAAACACCAGAAGACTCCTATACTTTCTTCCCTCCTCAACATCAGTTTTTTCTTTCCAGAGTGCTCACTCCTTGGGGTAATGGAGTGCATTCACATGGTGAGTGCACCGGAAATGCATACAACAGTCCTGCACTGATGAAGGGGGCTGCAGGAACCCTCCTGCCATGTCTTGACCGCAGCCCTGTCTTGACATGCACAGCATGAAAATAAACTACCTGAGATCTCAGGGAAGCACTCAGATGTGGCAAAAGAGGACCCCCACTCAATAAAAAGTGAAGGTGGGTTGCAGAAAAAAGGTCAGCTCTGTGCCAGCTGGGGAAGGACAAAAAAGAATAATACTCCTAGCACTCCTCTGCTCACCACAGCTCATCTTTTCTTTGGATGCGACAGTCCCTTACAGTCCCATCCCAAACGCAAAAGCATATGGCTGGGGCAATGACTGGGCTAATTGCGCACGTGCGTGCGCACACACACACACACGCAGCTCAGTGCTTTGGGACATGCCCATGCCCCACTGTCAGCCACGTGGGGGAATAATCACAGAATCATAGAA
>VZTL01016465.1:0-18135 GCA_013400535.1 Scopus umbretta
AAGAACTTTCCAGTAATAACACAGTGAATAAAATGCCTACATAATCCTGGAATGAGTCAACCTGAATGCAGCAGATAATAATACAGGAACCCAGACTGTTTAGTAGTTAGACCGCAATCCGTTTTCCACCTGTCTCTGAATACTCATGAGAAGAGAAAGATGCTCGACAGTTAGACATTGCTGATATCTATCACAAAAATGGGGACAGCTCTGTACCCAAACACCCATGTGAGCTACGGTTCAGTGATTTTCCTACCAGACGAGATCAGTCCTGGTCCCCGTGATCAAGCGGAAAGGCTACGAGCAGCAGGGTAGCGCTTTGATTTGTGCTCCAGCAGAAGGCACTTTCAAGGAACAAACTCCCCTGGCTAGGAGGCCCGTGGAGGAACGCACTAGGGCAGGACTCGACAACGAGCTCTATTTCTGGAAGGGGCGGGGGGGGAAGAAAAAAGAGAGTGGGATTAAAAAGTGTGTGCTCTCTGCAACTTGTCGGTGATCTGAAGCATCCTTTCAGCCGGGACTATGACACGAAGTGTGACAAATTTACACCTGCTCTTTCATGCCAGTCTGCTCAATGCCTGGGGAGTTGTCAATTTAGCAAAATGCACCAGGCAGAGGATAAAACTGGGTCTGCAGAAGGAAGAACTGCTATTCTCTTTTCACATTGCCGCTGTAATGTGCTCTTTGCAGGCAGGTGTGAGCTTTGCTTAGGGTAACAGTCACACGAGGAGGTCAGTTCAGCTCAGAAATTAGCCACAGCGTGGTACACCCCCCTCGACTACACACAGCCTCCCTGGTCTGGCGTGTTCTCCACCGGCTCGCTGCATCGTCCATAAACCCTGTACCCCGATACGAGGGCAGGCCCCTCGCTTGGCAGCCCCAATCCGAGTCATCAGGTTAGGAGCAAGAAATTAAAGCACGTCGGACCCAACAGAACAAAATTCAAGGGAAGAGGGGGTGTCGGGAGCGGCCTGCCTTGCTGCCGCTCAGGGCCAGCCGGCCAAGGGGTGCTAATGAGCGTCGGTGCGACATCAGAATAACTCATTGTGCATTTACGAGGTTTTCCCCAATTAGATTGCGAAAATGATCTCACCTAACACCACTCCTTCTTTCAGATCTACAGCTTTCCCCCCACTAAGGCTAATGTGTTTCCTTTCTCCTCTCCTATGGACTTTCTGTTAAACTATGACTGTTGCCGCAAATTTATTAGCAGACATTTTATATACAATCTCATTTTTCAGGAGTTTCAGCTTACATAAGCACTACTTTGTGCTTCCCACTGTATATTTTATCTAACAGTGATAACATTTGCACAGACAAAGGAGACATCTCTACTGTGATGCACACATACATTCTGTAAAAACAAGGTGCATTTCATATATTCCTGCAAAGGGAACTGTTGACTTCTGGTTAAACCCGAGCTGCAGATGCAGCAGCGCGTCTTCCACTTTGGCTTTCAGCCTGCAAGGGCACTCTGCGGGTGCATCCTGCACACACCTCCCTGCCAGCTTCACAAAAAGTGTCCGAATATCTGGAAGGCTGCTCTCTGTCTCCGAGCCACCTCTGCCTCCTGCGCCTGGAGAGGGGACAGGAAGCCTCTTGTACCATTCAAAAAGTATTTACTGATTTGTTTCCTGTCTTGCTCAAGTATCAGGTCTTTAATCTAGGCTATAACAGAAAGACAAAAGAATAAAGAAACCTTTCTGGGGCAAAATAAAGACTCAAATAATATTTTTTACATTTATATATATATATAAAAAAGAGATTTAGCTTAAGTTTGGCGTATTTTGTTATTTCACTTAATATTGGTTGTTCATTCACTAGTAGAGTAAACAACAAAGAAAAACACCAACACTGGCAGTCCCAGGCAAGATAGCTTTTTCAGTTTGGTTCACAAGTGATCAAGAAATAATGAGAACAACTTAAGCATTCGCATCTCAAAATTTTTCAAGGTACGAGAGGCATATTTTACAGGTGCGCAGGCCTGAACTTTACAATACTGGACTCTGATATAATCTGACACTTCCTTATGAAAAAAGATAAAAAGATAATTGAGTCTTAAAAAAGTCTTTCAAAATGGAAAGATGCTTTGAAAGGAAGTACTGAAACATTTCATTCAAAAGATGTCGAAATGGGCTGTTTGACATTACCCAAATTTATCACCTCCTCGGTGCCTTCATCCTCTTAGACATTAAGTTTTCAGCAATGACGGCATGATTACATGAAGCATTTTAATTTCAACCAATCTGCACTTTGACAGAGCTGTTCGCGAGTTTTTCCAGCTAGCTCTACACATATCAAAAACATTCTAAAAGCTACCTTTGTTCTACATACGACACAGCACAATCACTACTAAATCTATTATCACTTCAACTTCTAGCTTTTGGGGAAGAGTTCTGTACCCCTGTGGAGTCAATGAGCATACGTGTCCGCATGCATGGTGACAAAAGAAGCGTTGTAAACGTGTCCACATCATGAAAACATTATAGCTCTTCTATTCGTTAGGATACACTGTATGAGAATATTTTATTAGAGAAGCTTCAAAAAAATAAACCCATCATTAAATAAATCATACGGTGAGGAATTGATGTAAAACAAAAAATTTCATTAGTGTATACTAAGCAATGAGAGTTTGACTTACATCAGTTTCTTCGCTTTAATTACTTATCTTTTCATCAGCACTTGCTACCCCAGTGACACTATTTCTCTATCGGAGGCAGCCAGAAAAATCTTTTTATGTTTTTGAACACTTCTTCATTAACCAGTCTTAGAAGAAAAAAAATATTCGTGTCAGAGTAGTTATTCAGGCATCCTCAAGAAGTTTTTGATAAGGGAGATGAAATTTCAAGAGCAAGCAAGTTTTAAAATATGCTCTCATATTTTGGCAATGGCATTTGAAATCAATATTTTCCATTACCTCTATAAATGGTGACGGAATGTAGGGTAATGTTTCAGCCGCTAATATCTTACGGTCTGATCTATACAGAATATCTGCTTTTGGTGGTCTGATTGCATTGATCCCTTATTCAACATACAAATGAGGCTATGAGTTCATTAAAAAAGGGAAAAACAATTGCACGGTAGTTTATACTTGTCACTTAGGAGACCGAGTTCGTTTTCAGCGAACTTACGGGTGAACAATAATGACGAGCATGTGCACGCTTGTCTTCGGAAACTGCGTAAATCTTTCTATAAAACCTGTTCCAGGTTTTCTCTAACCTTAATGCCTGAAACACTGAAATAGCGTCTCTTGGCTGCAGCAAAAAAACAAAAGACGCCCCCACCAAATCCAACACGTCTAACAATGCTCCAAAATAAAAGTTTTCCTGACTTTCTCTTGCCAGCCACCTGCAATGAAAACGCAGCAATGCAGTACCGCCTGCAACGCTCCTCCAAGTGATTTGTGGAGGCAGAGGGTGGAAGAATATTTTCAACAAAAGCGTAAGCCACAGATAAGCACATCAGTCCTTCTCTTCCCCCTGTTCGACAAACGTTGTTCTTGTACAACTGAAACTGAGCCTGAAAGGTTGAAGATCGGGAACCTGGAATTCATTTTTCTGTTTTAGGGTCATCCACAGCATTATACAACAGCCAGAAAAACCGTACAGCAGGGAAGAACAGTGAGGGATTAAATTCATATTACAGTCATCACCTAGTATATACCCAAAGGGCAGAAAAGCCTCCTACTGCTGGCCGATTCGGATAGCTTGCGCTTGTGGTGTGCGGTTTGCTCGTTAAGATTCCTGGTTTTAGACCTGGTAACAGGAGACGCGCGGCGCAGACGGCCCCCGCCAGCGCGCTTTCTGCGCAGCCCTTACGAACCGCGGGGCTCGGAGAACGTCATTACCAAATATGACTTTCGCTCTCGGGCAAAGCAGTGCAGGAATCCAGTGGCCTTTCCATCAGTACTGCTCAAAACAGCCACAAGGAAAGTAAATCCTGTGATGTTAAGGTACATCACACGCAGGTTTCAAGCATCGCAACAGGAAGTTGTTAAACTGCCAACTTTGGATGAAAAAAAAAGCCTTTTTTTCCTGCACTCTTGGAATGGAGGAATGAAATACCAGTAGGATGGGATGGGTGGCTGAACTGAGATTTCAGGAAAGGCAGTTCATTTTCCAGTGCCTGGGCTTTGACCTCTGATCTGAAGCTGACATCTGTCAATCCTGTTAAAGGCTCAGACAAGACTAATATTTAATGGGATTTAGATCTTTTGAAAATTCCAACCCCAATATGCTCATGCAGAACCCTTAAAAAAATATCAGGCAGGAACAATCTCTCTCATTATGGAGCTATGCTAATTTGGACTAATAAATCAGAGGGGTACACCCATAAATCATTACCAAATTTGTACCCTTCTGTGCTGTAGGAATAAGAACACCAATTTTTAAAATTACAGCAACTTGGAAGAAGAACTTGAGACAAACCATCAGTACATAATGAACACGTTTCCAAGGCTCTGCATGAGAGAGATGCATTAGGTACATTTATGTCTTACATTACGGGAGTTTCAGTATATTCTGGGTAGAAGACTCCCAATACTTTTAAAAACTATGTCCTTGAAAAGGTAATGACTATGTCAGGCAATGAAGTTAAAATAAGAAATGTGAAAGTAATAAAACACTATCCATAAGTCGCAGCAGGTATCCAACCTTTTCACCTGCTGACATGCCGAAACGTCTTTTTTTTTTTTTCCAGAAGATAAGCTGTGAGAGATGACTATTCTGGAAATTACATTTTAGCTCCAATGAATCATATTTTCCAGCTTGAAATCACTCACAGTGAAAGTACTATGTGCCGGAGGACTCTTCAGTTCCAGAAATAATGCTTGGAGCGGCTATGAGAAAATATAAGGCTCCAGTGGCTCTAGGGATGCATGGATGCTCTTTAGATGTACCTCAAAATCTCGACCAAAAGACCACAATCATCTTTGTATTTTTAATTTTCCACAGAAAATCATGGAAATTTGTGCTCCCCTTTAAAACCTTACCCCACAGGCTATTACAGACTTCTCCCAGCCATGAACTATCCAAAATCACCTGAGAAGTAATACAGTACATCTGTCCTCTCGCGCTAGCTACGCTTTATTCAAAAATAACTCCACCTATTTCATTCTTCCCATCACACAGCAACCACTTAAAGCATCCTTAGCTCCCTTCCGCGGCCTCCCCACCCATGCTGGTTTGGGTCCCACGGCAGAGTTTCTGTCCCGCCTGGTGCGGTGGCATCCCCAGCAGCTTCCTCGGCAGCTCACCCTCCCGGAGGTGCCCACCAGCTCCTACCCCTTCCTCACCATTACCTGCATTGTCCCTCAACCGCTGCCTCCCTTCACGCCCCAAAACATCTCATTCTCCTTTAATGCTATGCCCGGTACAGGCTTACAAATACACGGACGTAACGCCAGTGCTGCTGTCTCTCTGGGGACATAACTACAGAAACAGTAAAGAGTAACGTAGACAGTTGTCTTGTCCTGATGCTTGCACATAGTTTACCTAAACGCTTTCTTTCTATACCTTGTTTTCTCCTTCTGTTGTCTTCCTCGTGTTCCGCTGCTGACGGTAATTATGGTTTTAAATGCGAGACGAAAGGGACGTAGCTAGATACAGAACATTATAGTGCTTTATGTATTCATATAATTGTTTTCCTTTTCTTGGATATTTACATGAGCTATTAATTTTATTTTCTTTTAGGTATGGAAGTTGAAGCTTGAAAATAATCATTTGGCTTATTTGCAAAAGATCCTCCGATTTAATTATTTATAAGAATTATGAATGATGAATAAACATGTGTGACAACTAATAGATTCTTTGTTGAATTCTCATATGGAACCAGATGGTCTACTGTTGCATGTAAATAGATCATTTATTTCATTTGGAAATCTGAATATTGAATAAGAAATTAGATATTTGTGGGTAAAGACCTCACCAAATGTTAAAGCTAATCCAGAACAGAGTTGGGGAATGGTCATACAGAAATAAATCCAGGGGCCTCTTCAGAATGATCAGCGTAGTTTAGCACATGAGCTCATCACAAATGCTCAATATGCATGGAAGAAAAATATTTGTCTATTTGAACCTTTTAATCATCACATTTTACATCAGAGGTATTTATTTTGTCTCATTAGCGCGCAAGCTTCTGACATAATATGGTTATTAACCCCCAGTTTTCACATGACTGCTTCAAACAGGAACTGTTTACAAGTTGCTCACTCCTTGAGAAGCTGCAGAGTTGGGTGGAAAAAACAAGACAAACTGAACAGCACCGAAGGTACATTTGTTCCTTGACGTGCCAGTATCGCTGCTTTTCGAGAGAGATTTTTAAGAAAAAGCAACCATGTACACGAAACCTAGACACTCAGCAAATGATGCTGCTGTGACATGTTTGCAAATAACCACAGCAACAACAGTCATTCAGATACCAATCACTGCGGTTTAACGGCTGAATAGTACACATATGCCTTGAAGTCATTGATAAATAAACTCATGGATGCACTGTAAAACTGATTTTCACTGCCCACTTTAGTAGTAGAAAAAGTAAATACAACTGTGACCTTTCCACAGATGAGCAGAGTACCAGCACTCTAATTAATTGACTCTGTATATTATTCAGAATCCGTTATCACATTGACCCTGGAAAGGTGATTTATGTACATGGGTAGAAAGAGCCAATTCTCATCTTGCTAAAACTGATAGCAGTTGCTTGCTAAAGTCAGATAGCAGTGAGGGCACGCCAGGGCTAAGCCACGCAATCGAGAGGAGAAGCAGGTCCCACATCTGCGATGGACCCTTCCGGGGCGCGGAGGCGACAGGCACACGCTGCCCCTCCGGCCGGGACCCCGGAGATGCTCCTGCCGAGGCTGCACGTCCCCTCGGAGCACGGCAGGGCTCGGGGCGCTGCGCGGGGGGAACTGCTCCGATGGCAGGGCACGCTTTCGGCAGCTGAGCAGAGCCGTTTTTCTTAAGCGGGAAGGAGGAAATGACTCCTGTGACTACACCTTTTTCAGGCCTGTCTCAAGCTTAATATTTAAAAAGGTCAGTTTTAGGTATATTTATACCATGAGAAAGCTCAGAGGTGTTACGCTGATCGTGCATGTGTGGCACAGCACCATGCCCGCGGGCACACGCAGCTCAGCGGGGGCGTAGATCAAACCCTCACCTCGGCTTGCACCAGCTCTTTCCAGGGAACAGAACAGAAAAATGCCACTGGTGGGTAAACAAGAGTTGGCTCCAGAGTCCGGGGAGGTCAATCTGGCTTTTCTGTGGCGTGGCCAACAAAGTAATCTTATTTTCTAGGCTTTCTAAGTACAAGAGAGTTTGGTACCCGGCACCTTGTAAAAAGCCAGCAACTCCTGAATACTGTTTCCTAGAACATGACTCTGTTCACAATGATCCTAGCAGGAATGTCCTGCCTTTCCACAGAGATTCATTGTCTTTGTTCTCTTTCCTCTGGTGTCTTACAGTATGGGTTACTTATGACAGCAGAACAAAATCCAGTGTTAGGAGCCTGTTGTAACCCTTTCCTTTTAACCGACCAGAATACCAACCTCGCAAACCTTTAAATCTGTCCTTATGGCTGGAACAGAGGAAGAGAGAGGCTGCCAAAAAGAGTCCCTATGGTAAAGGCTGTGCTCTTCCCCAGGGGCAAAAAGTGCAAGCAAGTATTACGGTAAGTATTAATCTTCAAAGCCCTTGTAATTCTTTTATATTCTATCACTAACTATAAATTAGATTTTATTATGTTTAATGGCTATAGCAGTCATGTAGATCCAGTATCGCCTCTTTAGGTTGTAATAGCTTGTAATGCAGCGTGAAGTCTTCCCCCATTTCAGCCAAGAACTTTGAAACAGGAAAACAAAGACATTAATTACTGCAGGTCTTAATTCAGGAGATAGGCACTGGACACGAAGCGGCTGCGGCAGGGCGGGAGGCAGACCCCCGCGGACGGGATATGCCCAGCCTGTCCCAGGCAGCGCAGAGGGCTCTCCACCGCTGCCCGAGCGGCTGAATGCCCCTGGCACCCAGCAGTGCTTTGCTGATGCTCAAAGGCAGAAAATGCAGCTAGGCGTTTTGAATAAATTGCCAGATGGGCCTTTGACAGGTTTTTTTCTTTATCATTTCGAAGAGTGGACAGCAGTAATATTATGTACATGCAAACAAATAGCTTGCTGCTTCTTTCCGAGGCAAGAATTTCTCTGCAATCAGGTGGAACCCACCTCTTTAAAAGAGCTATTCATATTGAAAAATCATAACAGATCCTTTCTTGTGCACTTAGCGCACAGCCTGTGCAAGTAGAGCTCTGTTCTTCTGAAAAACAAAATTGTCTGAGGTCCTTCATACCATACCTTCCACCATTGCCCAATTCATTTTTTAGTTACTCATTTAGGAACTTATGTGTTTACTTTACCAAAAAGGCATTTATTCTTGTGCAAATTTCACATGAAATCTGAAGAGTCAGACAAATGCTGAGGCCAAGCAGACAATTAAACTGTTAGACATTCTCCTTTTCCAGGGAGAAATTACAAATGGCACAAGGAAGTTGAAAAATTAAGTCTTCTTGATTAAAGTCTGTCCTCTGCTGAAAACATGCAGGTCCTAAAGTGTGCATTTTCAGCAAAGCTTCTCTCTTCAACACGAGAGCTTTGTTTGCTCTTCAGTCCCAACTTGCCTACCTGTCACAGGTAATAACATTTACCTGCTTCAGAGAAAATCATGATGTTTAACTATTAAACAGTGGAGGACTGCTAAGCCACTTGAGATGCTTGATGGCAAAGTTTATTCTTTATTATCAGAATAATCAGCCCTTAATGAGTAAAAATGTAAATTACTGCCAATAAATTCACATACGCAAGTCCATCTAGCTTTTCTTTGGGATTATTATTTCATAGTAGCTCTGAGTGAAGCCTCTTCCACCTGTTGAGCTCACCTACAGCCATCGCTACCCCAGGGGTGTACACACATCCCTCCGTACCCAGAAGAGAACAACCAGCCATTGTAACGACATGATTTTTAGTGCCTGTTTTCATGTTTGACGACATATCATCTTATCAGACCTGAGAAGCTTCAAGCATCCTCAATGCTTAGAGTGACTCAACTTGTTCACAAGAATAGCTCAAATTGAGACAGAATTGGCTAGAACTGAAGAGGACAAACGCAATCATTCACTTTGTGGCAGAACTAGGTGATAGCAGCACACGTGACCAGGGTGCCTTGGATTCGGGATCAGAGATGATTTTGCCTTCCACAACTGCAGAAGCCTGTCTGAGCACGTTGTGCTCTGTCTGCACTCAAACTGAAGTCAGTCCGGCCAGTTTAGGAAGGGACAGCAGCGCAGGGACTGTCAAGAACGTCAGTACCCATTGATAAGCCAAGATACAGACCCGAAACATCCACGTGTGTTGGCTACTTGAATTCCTCCTGCCAGAAGCTCCCCAACCAGTTATACAGCCTGCTGTGAACATCATGCCACTGTATTATCTCTGCCAGCTCAAATATTGATCTAGTCAGCCAAATTCAGGAGTAGTCCTACCTAGTCTATAGATGTACCTTGGCTCGGCTAGCCACCTCCTCAATTAAACAGGTTGCCCTGCTGAAGTTAAATGAGAGTAGGTATTACACAGGAGATGAGATTAAAGGTCATGTTTTAATTCTAGCAACGCTTGTAGACCTCAATAAAGAGAAAAACCATGCGTCAAGTCGTGCCTAAGCCTATACTGGGAGAAACAAAGTGTTTGCAAGAGAGGAGCGAGGCAGGGGGGGGCAAAGCACAGATTTGAAGGGAATTGCCTGGGGTCACAGGGCAGCTGCTGAGCTGGAGTGGAAAATAACATCTCCACAATATGTTCTCATGTTTTACGAGCTGGACCACAGTGCCCCACACAGTTCCTTGTCACTTGTTTGGTGGTGGGCCAGTACAACTGAAATAATATCCTCCCTCTGTTTTGTTTCCATTTTTGTTGTTGTCTTATGTCCTAACACTACAGATCATTACCACTGCCATTAGTCATCTCCATCTTCCCCTCAGCACACATACATCACATATACAGTATTCTATATGCTCTATTACAGCATCCACCCAAGTTTAATCATGGAGAATGAACACTTGACATTACTCCCTAACGTAAAAGAGAAAATACTTCCAGATCTGCATGCGCAGTTGCAAGTTTAACCACGGCAGAGGCACTTTGCAGTATTTTGGTTGCATACGGTGTTCATGGGGATTCATAAGCAGAGCCACTGCTAAGGCAGACAGGGCACAGACACTTTGTTCCAATTCTGCACTGCTGTAAAGCAGTTTTGTATCGACTACAACATGATTTTCCTTAGCAGTTACTGGGATGAAGCTATTGGAAAGGCAAGGACTTAAAGAAAAAAAATAATTTAAAAATCAAAGAGATAAAGAATCTTTAGTTACATAAACTGCACAGTTTTTCACAGCTTCTAACTATAGAAGGAAGATACCAGCAGGAACATAATCTTATCTCCTTTAATTTCAAGGTTTGGGAAGACCTGAAGTCCAGCTGGGATGATAGGAGTTAGCAGCACCAATGGAAATCAGCTCCTATTCAAACGCTGAACACACAGACTTAAAATGCTGGCATTATTGTTTATTTTGACAGCTCCTCAGTTTTGTTTTTAAAATTCTAGGAAAGTCTCAGCACATATATAGAAGCACCTGTTCCCGAGCCAAGAGCTAAGAAAATCTGTCTTTGTAGGATGGTCTAGACAGGAAGAATCCAATACCTGGTATACAAGCAATTAATGCAAATGGATGTCCTGAGATTAAATTATTCCCCCTTCCCCCCCCCCCACCGCCGCCCATACACAGCACTTCCAATTAAAACCCATGCTGCTTTTCCAAGAGAAAGCCCAACTCTCATTTACCTGTAGATTTCTTAGGTTATGGGTTATTTTTAGCTGTACAATATAAATTAAAAATAGTAGGGAACAATGGTTGCAACTGAAACCTTAACACTAATGATGGCCTTGCTATGCAGTCACGCATACCGGCTACTCAGAGGAACTCTCGCAGGTCGTGAGCCACAAGCCACAGTTGTACACAACTTTTCCCCCTCTTTGCACTTCATAAAGTTTGTCTTTTCATGAAGCTTTCAAGGTAAAGAGCAAAAACCTTAGCTTGTATCCCTAGATGGATCTTATGACAGTAACCGTGTTTGTGGAAAAAAATCGTATCTTGAACTCCAGGCTTAAGTTTTGCATGATGGCAGGCATATAGATCGACAGTTCTGGAAATACTCTTCAAATGTGGCTGTGAAGTGCCCACTGCAATGAGGCTGCATCAGGAAATCCTCAAAACTGAGGCAATACTTAGTAACCTTCTATTTGCCCCCAGCAAATAGCCTGAAGTTTTCCTGTGTTTGTTCATCGGATAGTAAGGTGTTTTTACAGCAGCATCCCTGGGCAACATCTCGCCTACTCCTGCTGAACATATTAAGTGCTCCCACAATTCATTATGAACATGCTATTAGTTTTCCAATTGAAGATTTCACTTCCTTGGCCACATTTTCCCGTTACCAAATCAGCAATCTTCATTAATGCATCCCAGAGCCTTATCTGGCACTGACCACAGGAAAAACAAAGGCTGTGCAGACACGGATGGCATCCTGGGTCAAATGGACTTCTTCAAAAAGAACAGGACAGCCCAGAAGAAATGAGCGCCACACTTTTCTTCTCTGCGTGTCTGGATACAGCTTTATCCAGCACAGCGCTAGCCTCCAAAGCACAACCTTTGGTCACCACCCTCAGTCCCTGGCCGGTGGCCCCGCTTGCCCAGCACCGGTGGCCGAGTCCTCCAGGACAGGCTGTGGGTCAGGCCGGAGGGGCTCGCCGCACAGGTCTCGGATAGCATCACACAGCCGGTAAAAGCAGCTGAACACCCAGCAGCAGTGCCAGCCACCGGTATAAACCCCCAAGCCACCCATTTGTTATTTAATTAACACCAACGCCTAAGCAGCAGACCTGCCTGCGCTCGCCGCACTGCTCTGCCCGCCGGCGCGGGCAGCGAACCGTCACCAGCCCATCACAACGGCTATGGAAGCAAACGCTGCGTTTCCTAATTAGCCGTTTTCATAAAATTGATTAACTGTAGGCAGATATGCAGTCAACAGGAATTTATGGGAAGCTGTTTCACAGCCCGTGCGTGTGACATTGAAGCGGTTCAAGTGTTGGAACACCGGGGCAGCCTTCTACAGCCATCAGCTCCGCTCAGTGACGGCCGATCCCTGTGCAAGGCCCCTGCCCCTTCCGCAGCCGGCCCGATGCACAGCTGACTGTTCACAATCGAGGATGGCAGCTTTCTTCCCCCAGCACACTCTTTAGAAAGGTCCCCGTTTCCTTTATAATCTTAAAGCTAATTAATCAGCAAAAGGAAAAGCTCGGTTTGGGTTTTTTTGTTTGTTTGTTTTTAATTTCCAACTTTTCTTCTTGCTTTCTGAAGAACTTCAATTCCCTTTAAAATACAAATATGTTCCAACTAGACCTCAGGACTTATGTTTGTTATTGTAAAAACCCAGTAATGACTCCTGGCTTTCTTATTCGAGGAACCTCTTGCCAAACTAGGACTTACTCAGTGCAGCAGCTGAAGTTGGCAGCCACAGCTTTCAGAGAAACCTCAAAACTTCGCAGAGGATTAACTAAGGTGACATTGAGATTCAACAGCATCTTAGCACCATCTGTTCCCTGATAAAAACCTTCTAGAGGGGAAAATGCACTAACCAGTTTTGTCCCGACCTCCATGCTTTACGGCGTGCTCCCCGCTGCCAGGAGCCGTGCCCTCCCCGCTTCTCCCACCTGGGACTGCTGCAGGGACCTCCGAGCATGAAATGGGATTTGTTGCCTCCCCCAGGAAAGGGGCACCTCACCCAGGCTGCTGGACCTTCATCAGACATGTTCGCAGCCTCAGAAGCAGTAGCATCTTCCTTAGTTTTTCCAGGCAGTGTTTAGATCAGACAAAAGCGCTTTTACCGTTCAAACATTACACCCCAGGAAGAGCTGCGCAGGCACTGGTGTTACAACTGCAGGCTCTTTGGGTCCGTGTTGTGACAAATACCACCTTTACCTGAAGACACCCCCCCCCCCCCCCCCCCCCCCCCCCAAAAAAAAAATATATATATTTTTTGCTGCCCTTGGGGAAAATGCTCAGAGGTAACCCTTCTCTCATGATTTAAACATAAGCCTGGTTTATTTTCCTTTGGTCTTGCAGCCAGGACTCCAGGCACGGCTCTGCCCCAGCAGAACCACTCTTTGTCCAGCAGCTTTCCCTTCTTACCAATCCTCATACCTCACACTGACATGGAGGGTGAATATCATCTCCTTGAACGGAGATAAAGGAAACTGCACCTCCATCACCGGAGGTACCTGGCTGAGCTTGGGTCCCCAAGCAGCAGGCTCTGTGCACCCTGGACCACAGGTCCCTGGGCAGGATCATGTCCCCTGGGGAGAACAGGGCGGATCAGCCTTGTGCTCCCACAGTCAACCCCTTTCTCCCACCGCAGCAACCCAAGGTGCCTCTGGATCATTTTGTTTGTTTGTTTTGGGGCAGGTTTTTTTGGTTGTTGCTTTGCTTTTTTTGGAAGTTAAAGGATACTTGGTAAACAGCTTGCAAGTAACAATATTGAGGGCTGGAGAAAAGCGGTATAGTTAACAGAATTTAAATGATTAGCTGAGCTCAGGAGATGCAACCACCTCATAAGTGACTATGAATATTCAGGTAAATATGCTTAGCTGAAATATTGAGTCATCAGCAGACACTACATGCACAAAATGTACTCCTGACTATTTTTTTATTAGCTTAAAACACAGTACCGGCCAGCACTCTTGACAGCCTGCCATGACACATCTGTAGTAGTTCTCAGGTATGTTGTCTTTCACACAGGTTTGCTTTCTTCTGGCATGTTACAGAATACAGAAGATAACACCTTTGCATACAATAGCAAAATCTATATAGCTAAAACTCAAAAGCTGGGGTTAGAGCAGGGCGGGAGAGGAAGAAGAGTTAGATAGCATGTTTTTCCTTACAGGGAAAAGACTTATTTGCTATAAAACAATGCTCCTTAAGTTACAAGCTTCAAGGATTTCCAGACAGCAAGGATGGAAGTCTGACCCAAGGCATCCACCCTTTCCTAGCTTGTGTGTGCAACGTATGCAAGCACAGAAATGGCAGACGGGGAGTGGGATGAAGCGGGAGCGTTGCCTTGCACCTTGTGCAATCAGGGGAGCAGTGGGCACTGGGCAGAATAAACCTTGGAGATAGGCAGTGCTTGAGGGTTGGGAAATGGAGATAAAACCATACAGAAAAGGAACGTCTGCCGGGGGGACAGGGGACACACGGAACAGAACAGCATTTCCAAGGTACTATTTTTCATTAATTGCTGAGAAACGGAGAGTGCTGAACTGGCTTGGATGAAGTTCTATACAACAGCAACAGAATAAAACCAAGAAAATTCTGGGATGCTAGAAACAGGGAAAACCAGGCAAAAATAGAGGAGGAGCTAAGCAAGGAAGAAGTCTGAAACAATGGTCCACAGCTGTTATGAGCATGATGGAAAGGAACTAGAAAGGAGCACGGGGGGAAAGCCGAATCCCCTGTTCAGCCCAGTGAGAGCCAGTTGGCAGCTCAGCACACTGAATGATACAAGGACCAGCTGAGATACACTCCATGAACTGGCAAGAAGAGCGCTCTCATGTGCTTCTCGCTAAACTGTTTGAAATGGGCTTATACTCATTGTTCCAAGACAGCATTTGTTACACATCATTGTCCTAAGAAGCTGTTTCGAGTCATACATTGTCTGATCCCCCTAACAAAACCGGCCCCCATACACTGAGGCAACAAATTGCAGACCAACATGTAGGCTGGAAAGATGGTAACTAAGGGTCAACTGCCAGCACTCCGCTGGACTTTGGAAATCTACAGCAGCCCGCACCAGGTGAGAGCCAAGTGCTGCACTGATTTTTGTCATGAAATAAATCATTATTGGAGAACAGGAGCAGCTCCTGCACAAGCCCCCGCTGATGGTCCCACGCTGCATGGCTGCCAAGCAGGAGGCAGAGCAGCTCGGGTCACAGCGCCGTGGGGACGTGCACCATCTCGCGTGTCATCCCCACTGACCTCTCTCTCCCGCCAGGCAGCATGACATCAGCTTACAGTGGCAGTGGCTTGTGGAGGAAAACATCATTCTAGTAACTCCAGTGTTTGGCCATCCGGATCCCCCACTGGTCCCTGCCTTTCTGGTTTGGAGCAGATGCTCAAGCTGCAGTTTTACAGCCTGCTCTGCACAGAGGCCAATATAACTCTGTCACTCTGGGACAGCACTAGGAAGTCAGACAAGTAAAGCAGGAGGTAAAGATGTGACTCAGACCTCAAAGGGAAAGTGTTTAATCCATTTCATTTAGAAGCCACATTCTCCCTCTTTGAGTCTGGCAACAGCTTGGAGGTTGGTGCTCAGCAGGGCTCTGGCAGTCAGCATCAGCATCTCTTTCCCCTCTCAGCACACCCAGGGCTGGCTGAGGGAAGGGGCATTTTCTTTTTTTTTTTTTTTTTTTTTTTATTTTTAAAGTCCATCTATTCTTCTAGAAGGGTCTACAGCTACCACATCTCTCCTAGCTCTGTGTTCAATTTGGAAGCCATGCATTCGTAGCTGGAGAAATCCCTGTTCCTGAAGGACACGGCATTTGCCAACGTCAACAAATGGTTTGTGTTTGTTTCAGTAAACCCTGCCATCTCATATTTTTAATGTGCTCATGGATGAGGACCAAAACTTTCCTTACTAGCTGGTGTAGACTTCAGAATGCCTGTGATCTATTTCTATAGCTTGGCTACATTAACTTTTCCTCCCAAATCTCTTGTTTCTGTTGCATGGAGTTTATGCTTTTGTTCAGCTGTGCTGCGAGACTCCAGTTCTTTCTGAGGCTGCATATGGCCGCCTTCGGTCGTTCTGTGCTCAGTTCCCTAGAAGAAAGCCTCATCTACCATACAAAGCCTATATTGTTCTGGAAGAAGATCTCGGGTACTACATAACCCAAACTATCTGCTGCCACTTCTCCAAGGGAATGTTAAAAACACATCCTCTGCATTTTCAGATAGTAACTCACTGGAAAGTTACCACCATCAGAAGCAAACCCATTTACCCGACATCACCTTCCAACCCAGAACTTACCGTCTCACCTACGGCTGGTGTTCCCTCTTTTAGGGAAGGAGTGAGATGGGGAGAAGAGGAAAGGCTACGAATTTTACAAACAGGTCCAGACTAGAAGGTGCACAATGGGATTTCGTTAAAGCCTCCTTTGGCATCTTAAGAGAACATTATCTTGAAATTTGACCTCTCGTCCTCAAGCCAGATTTTTTTAATCTTACCAATAGAACACGGTTCACATAGAAGCCCAATTTACTGTTGTGATTAATACATGTCTTTACCTCCCCCCTCATTTTAACGAGTGGAAGCCAGTGTCTATTTAGTGCAGATTTAACATGCAATATGCTCATCTCAAAAGTTTTCTGATACGCAGTTATTCCATAGTCTTTCTTACTTGAAGTACAAGTAACATGAATACACAACACTGACATTGCCTTGCCAATTTAAAGCAGCCTTCTGAAGTTGAACACAAAAGGACCTCGCCCTGCCACAGGGTAAGTGGTATCTCAAACCTTTGAGCATGTGAACTAGATAAAGCGAGGAACCACACCACAGATTTCTACCTCCTGATGTGTTTCTCCAAGAACTACTACAAAGGAAGTGAATACAGACATGCTCAACAGCTACCACTGCATCACAACTCGCCCCACGAGAGAGCAAAACCCCAGACAAATCCTTACAAGCCATACGACCCAGGAGGAGACAGCTTCTTCAGTGGGTCTCCTCCTCTTGTTCAAACCAGCTGCACTATGCAATGGTTCAAGCTCTTCGTACAGCTGGTGTCTGGGACCTCTAAGGACTTATGCTCAAAACAGTTGCAGGTACCCAGCAACAGGGAGCGGGCAGTAAGTGAAAATGAAACAAGAGCAAGACATGGGGTCCTGCCCTGGTAACTGCAGGGGAAGGGGCCCAGCAGTCAAGCGGGACAGCTCGTAGGGACCCGCTCCACTCTCGCAGCCTCCAGCAGCCACTTAGTCCCCAGGCAAACCACAAATGCAGTGGGGCAAAAGAGAAGCTAAACTACAGGCAGTGATGAGCACTAACAGCCCTCAAGAGCTAATAAGCTACTATGCCTTCCTATTAATAATTATTTAGTAAGAACAGAAGCCTCAGAAAAGAAGGGCTTCAGCATTTTCCAATGTTCATGTGCTTCTCTGTCCTCTGTATATCCCAGGCATCTCTTCTTCCAGCTCAACATCTGGAGGACAGCCATCTCCCGAACATCCACAGTAACTAAGTCTCTCCATGACCTCTTGTGTGAACTTGCCATGCTAGGACAGCGATCCCATACCATTCTCCCCAAGAGGTTGTCAGCCTGGGAAGTCCTTAGTGCTTGGCCCCACAGTCACTGCAGTTTCAAAGAGCTTAACAACCTAATGCTTTAAGGAGGAAGCTACCAGTAAGGCTTGAGGTAAAGTTTTGGCAATAAACAAAAAAAAAGAAAAAAAAAGTCAATCTACACCACACTTAAGTGAAGATTTAGCTTGCATGGAGTATCTCTCCAGGGGATTGGTTAGCAAGTGGTTAACAGCCCCGGAAGACTAGTTTGAAAGTGAAAGGCACTCATTACTGAGGTTAGCTAATGAAGTAAGATAAGCACAGGGTAGCAAGGCTGATGACAGCCCAACACACTGACACTGCACAGCCAGCTGGGAAAATACACGTTTGATGAAACAAGGAGCGCCTAGATATGCCAAGCTGTTTTACTGAGTAGCAGTGAAAAAATAAATTGTTAAGGAGCAGAGAGTAATGATAATTAATCTCTGGCACTTCATAATTGTATTCAGCAGAACTTATGATTTGTTTGTTATCAGCTTTAAAGCAATCTTTACTAATAACAACTCTGGCTTGTTTTGCTATTGCTCGACTTGCTCCTTTAATTTGTATTCTCCTGCCATTTCCAAGCATCTTCCCACTCTTCCCAGCTGGCACTCTGCGCTAACCCTGCGCAGGCTGCAGTGGTATCGCCAGCTGCGTCGCTCATCGGC
>VZTL01016469.1:0-10224 GCA_013400535.1 Scopus umbretta
CTGGAGGTATTTAAAAGACACATGCAAATATGGCACTTAGGGATATGGTTTAGTGGTGGAATTGGCAGTGCTAGGTTAACAGTTGGACTTGATGATCTTAAGTGTCTTTTCCAACCTAAATAATTCTATGATTCTGTTGTCGATGTTTCTTAATGGAAATGGAAGTGCACAGATACTGGAGAATGAAAGGAAAACAGTAAAATATTCACAGAATTCAAGACAGTTTCAGCTGAGATACAATTCTAAAAATGGTTACGTATAGATATGCATCAATGCTTCCTCTTTCTCACACCAATTCATTTTGTCTTCCTCTTCCAGAACACAAGGCAGCAGGTAGAACCAGTGTTCTAGATTGCAAGATTCAGCTTTGGAATAAAGCTGACCAGATTTTCCTAGAGTACAATGCAAAATGTGAATGCAAAAATATGCTATTCTACTGAGCAGAAAGATATATTGATTTCAGCAAAGCTTGTGTCAGGAGGTAAACAAACACTAACTAGCTTTTACACCCAACAGTCTTACGGCTATAATGCAGGTCTGAAATATTAATGGAGGAATACTGTTCCCTCAAGCAAATGGCACAAGAACTTGAATCTCTGTCTTCCATAACTCAGTGTCAAGTTCTTCAAAATACCTGGACTATGCCAGTTCTTTCCTCAGACTAGTTCTACAATAGAGTTACTCCTGATTTAATGGAATATTCAGGACTTGGGCCATAATGAGAATTTTTCATTTTACAAAGGCACAATTATTCTGCAGTCTTGAGAAAAAATAAAATGGTGAGTGAATTCCTATTGAATCCCAATGCAATAGCACATGTAGCCTCCTTCCATTTTCATCTATTTTGTCCACTTCTTAAGGCTTTGGTGTATCAATAGATTTTAACCTGACAGGAATAAAGATTAAAGTGCATTTTTCTTGCCATTTTTCCACAGTGCCTCACAAACACAGTGGTTCATGCTAGCAGTGCTGTACTACACCAGCTTGTTATAAAACTTATCAAAGCTGCAGGCATGTGGATGAAATTCTCAAGAGTCTTTTACTGGCATTTTCAACAAATGTGACAATGTTTATCACTCCCAGGGGCCAGCAAACATTAAATGGCATTTTTCAGAAACTGCTGAGGCAATTTGTTTACTGTTGCAGTGAAGTTCCAGGAGCCAACATATGAAAAAACCCAGCATGTGTTCTTCTGCTGTACTGTAGAAAATCTCCTTTTTCTGCCTTACTTGCTCAAAATCCCTACCCACCCCCACCCCCCCACTCCCAGCCTCCCAGTCTTACACAGGTGGTTAGATTCTGCTTTCTTGGAGTCAGTGCAAAACCAAGATAAGTCCCTTACAGCAGCCAGTGGGAAAATCAACACAGTGGAAACGAAAGCAATCAAATATAAAGCTGCAGAAACAGTATGAAGATTCTACAATAGGGGCCATTTTGGTTATAGTTATTTATTATACAGAGCACTTTCAGCAAGCACATAAAAAAAAAAAAAATTAACCCCACCTTGTGCAGTGGAAGGGCTGATCTGACAGAGATCACTGCTGAGCTGCTCCGGGACAGAGATGCACAAAGCCCTTTGGATGGCTGTAGAGGAAGGAGTGCATGCACAGAGCTGAGAGCTCTTTCCTAGGCTGTGTGCTCAGGAGCAGTTTAAACAGACACTGAATCAAAGGAACAGAGAGAGCTGGATTTGTGGGATGGACAAGTTGTCGTAGGTTGAACTCGGACATGACCAGAGCAGCCACAGCAGGGCAAATTGCTCTGGCATTATGGCACAGTGCCTCTCAGCTCTGCAAATCCCCTCCTAAGGGACAGACATAACTTGTCTCCTCATGGACATGCAGCAGTCCCATCCCCATAATTCAGGGCAACAGTTGTATGGAGTTGACCCTGCCTCCCCTGCCCCAGCCCTTTAACCTTCTCACACTAATCCTCCTGTGGCAGGTTCTTGCTTGAATACCTTGAGCAATAGTTTGCCTTTCCCTAAGCTATCACTGCAGAGAGGTTTCTTCACACCCCCACTAACAGGTACGGCTTCTATTGGTGAAGGTAATCAACTGGCACCATCTGCTTCAAGAAATAAATAGCAAGATGTTTTCTACAGCAATTCTGTAATATCTAGGTACTGTCCTCCCATCACACCCATCCCTTTCCCCTCCCTACCCACCCATCTACCCACCCCCACATTCATCCACAGGAACATGTTCTTGCAGAAAAAACTCTGGCTCAGAAGCAGCTTCACTCTAAGAAATGGAATTGGCAGGTAATAAATAGGCCTGTACAATGCTGCTTTCATAAAAACACTCTCTGGGGCTAAGACATTTAAATGTGAACACAGGTTATTGTGCATGCACAGCTATCTTGGAGTCTCTATTATCACGCACCTTTCACTGTGTGTTTCACTGAGTGTATTAAAAAAAAAAAACAAAAAACAAACCAACACCAAAAAAAACCCCTTTCATTAGGGTAAAGAAAGAAAATCAAGGAACTGCCAGGACAAAATTGACAGTGTATAATGCAAGCTCTGCGCACTGGCACAGCAGGGGTTCCCACAGTAAGTGATGTTGCTTAGGAACAATAATAACATGTAGCCCCAAATCATCCCCTCCGATTATGCAGGAGGAGAGACTCGGTCTCCCACCAGACACACAGAAGTGAAGAATAACACATCCCTCCATGGGTCTCACTTTCACCATTACCTGAGATGGGCTTTCATCTGGAGAACATGGGACAAGTTGGTCCCCAGTTCTGCCAGGGACCCCACCACAAACAAATGCTGCCAAAGTTGATAAGATCTTCAGAAACACACAGGAATGGGGAACTGAAGCACAATCTGGGGATGATGGTGCTCTAAAGCCATTCTCTTCGCCCAGCTCCACACCCACCTTTGCCCACCTATGTAGAAGGCCAGAGGAGGGGCTCTCTTCCCCAGTACACTACAGTGGAATAATCTTGCCCTGACCTCTCCTGTGTCTGTGGTCACAGGGACTTGAGTAACCCTTGGACTGGACTCTTGCTTGTTTCCCAAACAACGTTTTTGCACGTTGCTTCCTCAAACCTTGGTCCTGAGGGAGGATGGTGGGCATGTACATCTTTCACAGGTAGTGAAAGAAGAAATGCCACCTGTTCCTTCTGTCTGCAAGGATTCTGGGAGATTATCTACAGCCGAAGCTCTCTATTGTGCCTGGCTAGGCATAGCCACTCAAAAATACCAGAAAACTTACCCTGTGCTCCCTCTGACCTTCACTTAGGAGCCCAGCACAAATCAATTATTCTCAAAACAACAATTTTTTCCTCCTTATGCTGATGAGGTCCCTTGAGTTTTGTAACATCTTCAATTTCTTTGGAGGTGTGTTACAGATGATTAATTTATTCTGAATTCTGAATTATTATTTTTGATAATTATGCTCATTTTTATGCCTTTTAAGGTCATTTAGGGTTTTGTCTCTTTCCTGGATAATTGTTTTCATTAACATAGCAGTAGTCTTGGAAACAGCTAAGCAGAGCTTTGTACCCATCATCTAGCTTTATGCAATGAATTGAGCAAGTGAAAATATACTAGTCTGTTGTCATACACAGAGCAGTTCTGGGCAACTGGTGTCTAGAGCTGTTGTGAGCTCTCCTTGCCACTCCAATACAGGCCCAGCTGCTGGTACTTTTGACAAAGCAACTTAAAAACAAAAGGAAAACACATTTGTAAAATGCCTTTATTCCTCACAAACAAGTGTTCCAGGAGTTGGGAAAGCCCCCTCACCAGCTGGGCTAATTCAGGTGTGTGTCTAGGATAGGAAAACTTTGAGTTTAAATCCCTAATCTGCCTGAATAATCCGGGGTTAAAAAAATCTGCCGTGGTTTAACCCAAACAGAGGTCTGAGCCTGCAGAGGCCAGTAACCAAATTGCTGGGTAACAGAAAGGTAACCTCTGCCTACGAGGTGCCACTCTGCTATGGGTCCCTATACATTACCTTTATAGAAACAGCAAATAATTATACTTCTCAGTACTATTCAAGCAACATGTGAAATGCACACATTCCTTAAAAATTATCTTCTGTGAGCATGAGATACTGTCATCTTTGGTCATGTGCCTGATCATTCAAGGTCAGTGGTGGGAAGGAGGCACCATACCTGGTGAAAAACTTGCCAGGTCAGTGGGGATGGCTTGTGCTCTGAGCAGCAGTAGGTGGCACCCCCTTGCTGGAGCTCAGTGATTAACCTTTGAGCACTGCATTGGATGGAGGGCAGGGACAGACCTCAAACACGAGTCATGGTGGACTGGGACTAAACTACATGGAGTACAGGCTCTGCTGCAGAAGAGTAATCACCAACCATGACAATATATCAACATAACCAATTGCTGGCCTCAGTAACCAGGACACTTAGGAGCAGCATTTCTCATTGTTTATGAATGGATATAGCTAGTAAAAATGTGCCAGAAATAGCTCTTTAAGGTCATTTTATAAAATCCTTTGTGTTCTTTGAGGTTATGTATATGCTATTCCTTTCCAATTATACTGCATAATTGTATCTGAAAACAAGATGTTTGCTAACTTTAAATGGGCTTATGCATAACAGCTTAAAATACAGTATTGCCTTGAAAGTTGTGTTGGTTTTTTTTAATTTGCTAATGATAAAAAACAAGAATCAAGGTATATTAAGAGTATGTATAGGTCATAAAACCAAATAAAGGGAACACCTGTGATAATTTATTCTGATGCTGTCAAAAATGGCCATGATATCGTTTTGTTTGGACTACAGCATACATAAAAATTCAATCTTGATGACAAAAAAGTCTTATGCAGGGAATGTATTGCAGGTGTTCTACCAAATTCATCGTGGCTGATTGCTCTCACTGTTGAAAAAGGTATGGCTCATTTCTGAACTGCATGTGTTCAGCTTTGGCTTCAGCCAGGAGATTGCTTGTGCATTTCTTCACCAGATTCAAGTCAGTTACCTAAATTCTGCTACTGTAAACTAAACCATTAAGTTCACCAATTTTCAGTCCTTAATTTCAGCTCTCTCCAGTTGAACATGTGTCTTTCACAGTGGAAATCACAATGAAGCACAGATATGCTCACAACAGGTAATACCCAACACACTGGTTATGGAGATACTCTCTCATATGCTGAAGGCTTATATTAAACATCACACTATGGCAGCAGATACAGCTGCTTTCAAAGTTACCTGAAAATCCTTGTTACAGTACTTTCTTCCCAAGCTCAGAGGGCTCTTTCTTATCGACATAAACTAAATTAAATGGCCTTACATGGTTTTATGCTGGCTCTTTTAAAGCATATACTGTATAATACTTTTTATTTAGCTGAGTGATCTGGACCACTCTAGGTTATAGACCTCTCCTCTTCATTGTTACTCATCTCCATCCTCTTTTTGAGCTGAAGCTTTTATCACTGATCTTATGTTATCTCCAAAGTTCCTGATCAAAGTACTAAATATTGCAGACCAAAACAAATTTCCCATGGTATTCACTAAGAAACATAATAATTTGATGGTATTTCTCAACTTAAAATTGCCTTTTATGTAAATTGATTTTTCTAATAACTAGCTCACAAATGAGAACTGACAACCTTATTCCATTGTTGGAGAAAAAAAATACTTTTGTGGAAGTAATGATTGAAATCTGGCCACTTCTACATTCAGAATCTCCAAATGATGAGTTTGTATATAAATGATATACAGGATGATTCTGCAGGCTATGAGGAGCAATCTTGTAATAGAAACAAGAGTTGCAACCTCATAAAATGATGTGTGCTCTTTTATAAGTCTAGCATTTTTTAAGATAAAATTAGTTGCTGCTGGAGGCATGGAGAGGCTTCCTGATCTGCAAGCTTTATTCCTGTTCCTTCTTGAACGTGGTACAAAACCAGTTTTGCGTATTTTAATCTGATGAAATTCCCGATCATTCCAGGTAACAGCAAACCAATATGCAGATCAGAGGGTGGTGTTTCCCCTTCTCTGATAGAGAGGTGATTGGCGCATACCCATTCCCTTTTCTTATTCCAGGCTCATCTGGCCATGCAGCTTTCCAGCAGTGCTCAGGCCAGCAGCTCTGCTGAAGCCTCAGTTTCCTGGTCCCCAAAGGCACTCAGTAAGATTAAACTGGAGTGACTAAGCATGTGCGTTACTTTTCCAAGCGGGTCTACAGACAAGGACAAATCATCCTTTCTGGTTAAACTGATAGTGCTTTGTTTCCTCTGTTTCAAGTAGCAAAAAATAACAAGAAAACAAAATAATAATAAGAAAATTATAACAAAAATGCTGAATGTAGAATAAGAATCTGTGGTAACTGGGAAAAATAATGTCTAAGTGATCCAGTTTAAGGTTATTTGGTTTAGTTGCTTATTTGCATTTTATTTATCTTTCTGCAGTTTAGTTTATGCTTTTTTTTTTTTTTTTTTTTTTTTTTTTTTTTTTTTTTTTTTTTTTTTTTTTTTTTTTTTTGCTAGCTCTGTGCTCTGATGATACAAGTAACAGAAAAACATAATCAGAATTTTAAGCCTTTTTTCCCTCCTGGGAATGTATATATTTGGCCATACTGAGAATAAACTGCAGCATCCCAGCATCTAATTCTCTCATAATTGATTGCCTTTAATTATTCTCAATTTATAGTATTAGTGTTGGAAAGCAAAGGGTGTCATATTCAGGGTTCTCTTCAGCTGGCTAAGCATTAATAGATGATGATTAACAAGAAAACCTCTCTGCCTTGCCAGTCCAGGCTAACAGCAAATTGGTTATTTGGCCACTGCATGTGTTTATTGTCCACATATCTGAAAAAATTAGAAATAACAGTGTAGCTATATAAATGTATGTTGCATTAATTAGTGGACCAACTAGACTCTCCTTTTTGTTTTGTTCAGATTAAAGTTCAGTTTCCAAACTGATTCACAACCATTTTGTCAAGCTAAATGCATTGGAGACCTGTTTGTAATGAAACTGTACCCAAACACCCAAATATGGATGGGTAAGTGCTGTTCTCTATTAACCAGCTGGTTGAGAGTTGGGTGGAGGGCAGTGCAGCAAACAGTCAGAAGATAACAAATAAGGCCATAATAGATCAAGATAGTTGAAAGGTCATGGCATTTCTCATTACCTTGGATTTGAAACCACTCTCCATTCCCATAATGTTAAGGGAGTGTGTTAAGCCATTCACGAGAAAGACTTCACATTTTTAGAGATCAAACCTATATTTTCTCTCCTCTTTTAAATGTGAAGCAGAAGCATCCCCCAACACCTATCAGTAAAAGCTTACATTACAACATCTATGAGTACATGATCACCTGCCAGCTCTTAACCCTATTTTTTGATGGTAAATGGTTTCGTCCTTTGTAGCTGGTACAGAACTCCCAAGATACGGATGTAACAAGTTTTTGCATATGGTGAAATAAGGTTAATTGGAGTGCAAATTATATAGAGTGTCATTTATTAAGTCATCATACTATACAGTTACCAATTATCAATGGTACCCATTTATTTATGCAATATTATTCTTTGGTAAATAACTCTTCTTTCATTGAAAAGGAACTCAGATTTATCACAAGCTGAAGATCTAACATTTGGGAGGGTCCTATGAAACAACTGACATATCATAAGGTTGTGTCAGGGTAAAACTACAGTGAAATGACTGTAGAATGATTCTTAATATACATGCTCCTCACTCCAGGTATTGTGTTTGTCTTTGTGTTTGCAAAATACTCACACATTTTGAATGCTAAGGAAATTCCAAATAGTATGAAAAAAGTTTATTTTTACTCTTAGGTTCTCCAGAGGATTTCAGTGAGCCTGTAATGGAATAAAATGGCTCTAAGTATTTTCACGGAGGAAACCATCTAGTACCTCTTCATTTTTTAGAAAATTCTGCAGGTTTGGCTGTTACAGTCTTTCCTTGCAGTCAAGCACAGTTGAGGTTTTTGTTTGTTTGTTTTACTTCTCTGAATTTCCTTGGATGTGTTTCAGGCACTATGAAGAATGCAGTCTTTAGGAAGGATATAGTCATCTCAGAGCTATAGAGAAAAGGCATCTGTGTTATTCATTGTATTCTCGCAATGCCAAGAGGTGGCTCAGAGCTTCACTATACAAATTGCTGTTCCACCATGCAACAGAAGAGCAATTTGGTTTTTTATGTTCCATAGGACAAAGAAGATGATTTCAAGTAATAGTAGTGAAATAATTCTGGTCAGCAGAGTTAATAGCTAACATCACAGGAAAATTAGTCCATTACATCATGACTTTGTACACACCCTGAAGTCATTGGCTTATTTTGTTCCTGTATTGTACTGCAAAGTTTTTTGTATAATGCACTTCTTGATTATTGTCAATAAATCATTACATTTTTCCAGTCTTTTGCCTCTCATTGCATTTTTTATTACTAGGTTCTTTAGGCATTTTTTTTTTGGTGGTTGTTGTTGTGGTTTTTTTTTTTTTTCTCATTCAAATTAATCTTATTTCTTATATCTTACCCGTGTATTTCTACTCTTTTCAGGACTTTTGATCTCCATACCTCAAAAAGACTGATAAACCGCTGCAAAGCTATATATACTTCAGTCTTTCCAGATCTGGGTCTCTCTTTTCAGCTAATATTGGAGATGTTTGTACTCTGAATATAATATGAGATTTGATTAGTTGCAGTCCCTACAGTATATGCCACTAGACACAAATCTTTAACACTGTAGAAGGAGGATTCTTTATCATTGCCACATGTTTACAATCTGTCAGGCAGTTTTCAGCCCACATGAGTATGCTGCTATCCAAGCCAATCTGAATTAATTTAGCAGGAAGATTTCATGAAACACAGTGCCAAGTGCTTTACTGAAGTCTAAATACGTAACATCCTCAATTTTCCCTTCACACATTTCTATTAGAATGGGTGGTGAGGGAAATTTTCAGAGACACGCATATTTAAACATGGAACCCATTAACTTCTGCTTACAGTTTTGCTTTGATTTACAAAGGCATTTAAGGACCCAGTTTCCATTGGTGTCCTACTGTGACTTGGAAAAATCATGCTTGAATCAAAAAAAGAAACCACATCTGCAAAGCAAGGGTTAGTCTTCCCAACCTTTCTCTATTCAGTGCCTTCCCAGCTATGCCATAAGAAGAAAATGGACTGTCCAGTGGATCCTGGAATCCTTTCAATCCAAGATAATGTCTCATATCCTCTAAGGAAGAAAAGCAACCATTCCTGATGGACTTTTCCCCCATCTGCTGTGTAAACAGGTAAGGGTCAGTGGTTTTGGGGAAAAAAAAAAAAATCTCATCAAAGGTGCTTTTGTCTCTCATCTGTAGTACTGGAGAAGATTGTCATAACCTCAGTGGCCCCAGCAGGGAAGATGAAGCAAACTGCATGGTAGTCTTCCAGGACTGGTGTGTCAGTAGGGGATATGCTTCACAGCATTTTGAACAGCATGAGTTAAAACACGATAAAAATAATGAAATAATCCCCTGAGAACAGAGTGCGTGTAAGGTCAGAGCTCTGACAGAGCACAACTATTTGGCTGAGAACTGCTGCTGTTCTTGCAGGAGGAGATAAAAAAGAAAAGAATTTAGGCAAGAGTAACTTTTAAACCACTCTGACTCTTAAAATTACTATAACTAACTCCATGCAGTTGTTCATTATCAGCATGCAATTCAAGTAATGGACTTCACTTACATTTTCAGCAAGTTGCCTTTGCACCACTCTGGCAAGATGAAGAGGGTGGGCTTTGAACTGAAGGTACAAGTAATCATTTTACACCTCTTTAACTTCCCAGAGCAGCAGAAAGACGTTTTGACATAAATGAGAAGCAACACCCTGTTTCACACTATCTTGGTTAGGAAAGAAAATATTGTGGAGATGCTAATGGTGATTATAGATTCAGGTGGAGACCTGGGGGTCCTGATGGGCACCAAGCTGAACATAAGCCAACAATGTGCCCTTGCTGCAAAGGCAGCAAACGATACCCTGGGCTGCATTAGACAAAGCATTGCCAGCAGGTCAAGGGAGGTGATCCTTCCCTTCTACTCAGGACTGGTGAGGCCACACCTGGAGTTCTGTGTCCAATTCTGAGCTCCCCAGTACAAGAGAGACATGGAGATACTGGAGAGAGTCCAACAAAGGGCCACAAAGGTGATGAAGGGGCTGGAACATCTCTCCTGTGAAAAGAGGCTGAGAAAGCTGGGATTGTTTATCTGGAGAGAAGGCAGCTCAGGGAACCTTATCAATGTATATAAATA